>CAAKHC010001254.1:3120-21999 GCA_901007825.1 Macroramphosus scolopax
ATTTTCTTAGAGTTCCAAATACTTTCATATCAGAGTTCAAATCATCAGCGGTTTTCTTTGGACTTCTCTGCAGTCTGTGTAAAGCAGCACTGCGGCTTAAAAAGTGGAGCCGAGTGGTCAATAAATCTCTGCTATGTCTCTCCGTGTGCAGTTCATCTGTGATTCACCCGAGTTTCACTACCAGAGGCTCAAAAGGATGTGAAAGTCAAAGAAACGTGTGTGTGTTCAGGTCACATTTGCATAAGAGCCGATTGGCAGATTAATTGAATGGTAGTTTTGCATTTAGATGGATATAGATTGATTTTCACGAGTAAAAATGAATTGAGGTCTAAGAGGGAAAATGTGATCTACTTTCTAATAGCATTCATAGAAAATAATTTTTCTGCTCATTCCACTACCAGCACGTGGGACATACAGCTGCAGGCCCAACAGGCAGAATCATCTTTACCCCATTCACCACACACTCTGGCCCAATAGCTTTCCAACCAACCGAGGTTTAATATGTCAACACTAAGACCAGCTTTTTTGGTCAAAGTTTAAACACGCGCCATTATATTTACGTGCATATTATACTAATAATATAATACTTTTGGCTCCTAGCTTGTAAGAGCAGAGGGTATTGCGTGCTTCTCTTCGTGTGTGAAAAGAAGCATCCATGCAGGTGGTCATTCAGCCATAGGTGCAGGGTGTTCTTTAGGTTTCCACACGGCTTAAGTGCTGTGTAGGCATGTGTGTCTGCGTTTGATCTCAATTGGAGCCTCTCAACAGCCTCTGTGACGGAGCTAACAGAGAGTGAGAGAGGAGGCGCTTCACTTTGGTCAACATGATGAGGTATCAGATAGTGTTACAAAACTTCCAATTCTTTGTTTTGTTAATTACACTTGATAGCAAATACGTTCAGTAGAATTGATCTGCAAGTACTCAACATACAGTATCGTGTCATCTCAATTAAATATTGAAATGTATTGTGAGAAAAGGCTATTTATTATTTAGGCCAGTAAAAAAATGCTTAGTCTGTAGAGTGTTTCATCTTCCAGCTACCTTCGACAGCGAGTCAAAAAGGTAATTCCAGGACCTGTTTGCACCGTTATTATATGCATAGTTAAAGCTATACAAAATAACACTAGCAAAACAATGTAACCACTACCAACTAAAATGGATGTAAACAACCCAATAGAATCATGTTATTTCTCTGCCTGTCTATCACATGTTGAAGAACACCACCGAGACAAAGATAAAACCTTCTGATTATTGTGGAGGAAGCAAATCTAATGTGTAACCCGATATGTTTGGTCCTGCTAGTGATATTGTCTTTCTGATTCCTTAATTGAAACAAGAGGAAAATAATAGACGACATTCTCTTTCGGAGGATTGATGGGATACCACAAAAAGGCATTTAGCCATCTAGCTACCACAAATGGAGGACGGTGCACTCCACAGAATAAGACCTAACTAGTTTGGCTGCTCTGAAGAAGAGATGCCCTCATTTTATGTTATTTGCCCCGGGGAGTTTTCCTAAGCTGATCACAAGGAGTGGGACTCTTCAAAGTGGTCCTGTCTTCTCTTGCTAACTCTCTGCTGCTCTCCCTCACAGTTCATGTTGCTTTCGCTTAGTTTTGCTGTTCATCTGTCATGAGCTGCCCTCCGTCTCTGTTCCGACCTTGATTCTCCGTGTTCTTGTCTGGTTCCTTCTGCCTCTTACTTACTACTCTTCCCCCCTTTAACAGAGTGTTGAGTCAGAGAGCTGTAATTAGATCTCACTCCCTCTCATCTCCACGTACTCCCTGCTGATGTGCCATGAGGACACTGACAGCTGTATTTAAACCAAACTTTTTCATTCTCTCTTGAGGTTTTCGCTCTACTCAGCTGTAGTTCCCACATGCAAAACGTATTAGAGAAAATGAGGGCACCAATGGGCAGACGCTAATAAGCCTATGTGTGATAAACGCCTGACTGTTAGGGCCATTGTGACCTGTACTTTTTGATATAACTGAGTAGGTGATAGACAATCAACCTTTGGCACGCACTGACTTTAGATTGGGTGCAACTGTAAGCAAAAGCAACACTCTCCAGAGGTCATTAGTGCGTTCATTTCTTTTATAACAGCTGTTAAAGCTCACAATGAGATGATAAAATACAATGGCAGTAGTTCCTCAATACACAAAAATACTCACCCAGTCTCACTTGACTCATGTGATGACCATTGCACATTAAACAGATACTTTAATAACGGTGTCTCAGTATATTCCTTTATATGTCCATCTAAACTTGCTACTATACAGTCGTACAACCCTCAAATATGGGAATACAGAACAGTTTCCTTTTCCACTGTTGTATACGAGTCGGTGGACTACACCACAGTGCAGCCGTCGTCAGCCTCTTCTGAGCCCCCTAGGTCAGAGGTGCAATTTGAGTTTCGAAGCTCTGCTCTATGAAGGAGGCTCCCCATGTGGCCACTGCCTCGAGCATTACTTTAATTACATCATTCATTGTAATCTGTTCCTCTGTCCTTCTGAGACAGGGAGCTCATTGCCTCCATAACTGTGGCCTGACCTGATCCAAGTCTGCTGCCTCCCTGCTGGGACCAAACGAGGTCACAGTCATTTTTAGGGCTCGATTTTTAATGCTGTTTTTCGAAACAAAGCTAAAGCTTGTTTGTGTGGTTCTTAACACCACGAGCCCCAACCCATTTCAACCCCAGACCTGCTGGAACCACATATCCATGACGGGGCCTAATGGTTTTAATGCAGTCTTGGTGTGAGAACAATTTGTGTCCATGCTAGGGTTTGAAGTCTGACCTTTAGCATAATTCAATACAGTTCAATTTCCCTTCAGCCCCGCCTGCACTCACTAACTTAAAGTATCTCCTTTTGCTCACAAATTCACAATATTGGGAGCCTTCTTTAGGTATATTTCTGTCTTTCTGTCGGACAGCGGAGCAGGTGTAAAGCTTGTAGCCAGTTATCATCCTGAAAGATGCTGCATGAATGATGGGATGATACAAAATCCTGACATTTTCTCTCAAAATCAACTTGAAGGCAGGTTAGTGACAACAGCTGGATGCACTTGTCCCCTGGGTAAGATCTGATTGCCATAACAAGGGTCACCACTACCGCCAGCATGTCAAAATAACCAGTCTCAGATTCCATTCTCACGGGACATCCACATATTTGGCTGGGACGAATGCACGCACAAAACATGGATGTGCTCACAGTCATCTTATTCTCCCAATGTGTTTTTTTTACTTTGATTTTGTTTTGCTGTGAGCCAGACCGAGCTGATGGCTCGACATTGCCTGTTAGAAGTCACTGTTCAGGGCGGGCCGAGCCACCGCTCCCACAGGAACATTGTCCTCCTTTCTGTGGTGGCCTGTTTATCATCTCTAAGCTGTATATTTCTTTCTGGCTTTGGTCCATTTATTCTTGTTACACGTTTCTGACTTAAACGTAATCCCCTTTTGCAACTGACATTCTTCTCTGGTCTGATTAGATAATCAATGTTTGATGTTGTCCTCATGTGCAAATAGACAGCAGAAGGGGCTCTATCAGGCCCAATAAAATAGCTGGCAGACCCAACAGGCCGTTTGCCCTCTGAGGTTCTGATGAAGCTTAAGCTAGTCTGTCTTTCTCTCAAGCTGACCTGCCTCACGCTCGGATTAACTCACACTCCAGGGTAATCCCCCCTCTTGATTTATTTCAATCCCATGAGGACTGTGCAGACATGTGGTTTATTTAGCTTCTTGTTTACTCTGCCCCCACTGTGCGTCTCTCTATCTCCATCACTCACTACCTCCATCTCCTGTAAGGCAACGTTTAATACCTTATGCAATAGACTGCATGAGCATGCGCGTGTCCTTTTATCAAGATACTTATCGTTACACAAAGGATTTTTTTCCTGAAATTTAGATGGCCAGGAAAGAGAGAGTACGGATTTCAATATAAGCTTCTTATGGTTTGTCACTTAAACCTTGTTCAGAACAACGCAAAGACCCAAACATCCATGATTGCTTTGCTCTGATGTAAACACAGTTAGGATACATTAAAAGTAACAACAGAAACAAACCAGCAATAGATGTGGAGTGTCCTTTTCAATCAGGACTTCTGTGGAACAACAGAAGTATGATATAAACATGACTGGAAAGTGTTAGTTCCTGTATTGGCTCCTCATGAAAAACAAGACCTTAATCACTTCTAGTCCATTTGTTTTTCTACATCTGCCTAAGAACATCTCAGAAGAAAACAAAGCTGGGATGATTATTAATGAAGCTGAAACTCAGTAACTCAAATTGAATTATGCTGTCTTACAAGTTCTGTTCATTTTCATAGTTAAACAGTGTATACAGAGTTCATATTTGTAAATGACAGCCGTCCATGTTTATTGTCACACATGGTTTTGTAGGTGGAAGTGTTATAATAATCTAGTAGTGTGTGTGAGAGAGAGACGGGGTGTCTACAGTGGCAGCTGTGGAGGAGATAATCCCCCGCATGAACCATCGCCTCTCAAATAGAAACCCTTACAACTATTGTGGCTCAATCAGATTAAAAAGACAAAAAAAAAATCTTCAGAGAGCCGCGGGAATGCATATCAGCCACAGAAATGTAATAGCACAATGCTGGCCGGGTCTGGAACAGAGACGGAGCTCAGTCGGAGACACATTGCTGTGGTTGTCTGTTGGTTTTCAAAAACTGTCAGCCAAGCATATATGACTTCTGCTTTTCCTCGGGGGGCTGCCATTCTTACAGTTTGAAGGCCACCAGCTGGGCCTGTAAGCATATACATTTATTTTTAGCCATTGTTTTTTAAGGATACAATTCTTGTATTAACGTTAACAATTGTATAATCCAGAATGTAGGTTAATCCGACAGAAACCGAAACCAAAAGTATTACTCTGTTAGGTTAGGTAGCTGCTCGGATTATCATCACTGTTTGTCACTGCACACACCAACAGGTCAATGATCCATTTTGTATTCATATCTTCTCAAATCACTCGTGATCAGCTGTATACTAGCTGAGTGTACTTGAAGCCTTTTTTGTCATTCTGATTGAAGCCAAAGTGGTCGACTTCCTATTAGTTTGTCCATGGTGTCGTTAAATAGAAAGTTTGTGTGGTCGAGTGTGTTGTTTGTTGTTTTGGTCTTTAACTTTGTATTACAATCAGTCTCCATGGTGTCACAGCAGTTTTTAGTTTGGTAGAAACTAAGACGGAAGCATTGACCATTCTTTGGTGGTTTGAAGACCAGTGACCAGTGAAAGACCGCAGAAAAGGAGTGTTCAGTTTAAATTGTAAACATGGTGTAGTTCTTCATTTGATCACGACAGCGAACAGATTCCTGTTTATATGGAGGAGCATCTTTATTTGGTTTGGGATTTTAAACTGACCCTAATCTCAATATTAGGGTCCATCTAATCCCACCAATTGGATCCAGGATATAAAAAAATGGCTGCTCCTATGCTTCCTGTTCTGGTGCTGAGTGCAACCAAGTCAGCTCAACCACTTTAGAGGTGGGTCGGTGTCCCGTCTTTGCCTGTCCAGGTGCAGCTTAAACTAATTTGATTCAATGCAATTTAAATTTTACACAGCACATAATCCATATGCTAAAAGATTGATGAAGGCACAGCATTTACATCCACTTAGAAGGAAGGTTTTATGCTTGGCCCTTATTTGTTTGCAAGTCCATTTTACAGTGTTGGTACCGCAGCTCTTAGACCACCAATTAGAACACTGAGTTTTATTTGATCACACTTAAGATTGTTTTGATGTCTCATTGTATATTTTGAATCATGCAGTTGGTTAATGTTACTTGTTGGATGAGATTTGTCTATCAAACAGACTTTTAAATTGTAAAAATAAAAACCAATGAACATACCTTGAAATAAGATGGATTAGTGTATTGGTATTGATCACAGACAATATTCAATGTATTAAATCAATTTCACTAAAGTTCTTTCCGTCTTTATGGGTCAGAAGCTAAAAGAACTACTTGTGTTTAATGTTGAAATCTGCTACATAAAAACGTCTACATTTCTGGAGGCATTGTGGTTGTATAAAGTGGTGAAACTAAATGATTAACTAACAAATTTACACGATCCGCTCTTTGTTTTTCAAGTCCCCTTTAATGGGAACGCACACAGCCACATTCATTGTACCACTTACCTCTGGATTGAACAAGAACTGTGGGTTTATCGAGTCAGCTCACACAAAGAAAGCCTGAGTACGTTGAGCTTGCGTTTGTAGTACTACCCTCAGGATATCCAAGAATAACATTAAACTGATTGTAAACACATCTCAGACTGCACTAAAGATGTCACACACATTTATTTGACTGGGATTTCAGTTTTTTTCTGTGCATGTAATATTGCTGGTGCACATTACGAATGAAGCCTAAAGCACTTTCCAGTCCACACTAAAAAACTGTTACCATTACTTTGTGTGAGTGCATATTATAATTTAGGTATCAGCCACAAACAATCAGATTGGAATACCAAAGTACAAACAGTGGCTTGTAGCATCACATCTATTCATACAAGCTTACACAATATCTCGTCACCTGCTGTGCTCTATTATTAACCTTTGATTGTTCAGTGTTATTATTATTTAGGTTAGAACCTGCCAAACAATACCTGCCTGCTATGTATCAGTCCTATTATTCGACAGAAGGCTGCTCTGGTTAACTATAAGATTGATAGTTTTCTGTTGTTAAAGTGCTTTCCTCTCCTGTCCACCAGCTGTCTGCTTTGACACCTTCTTTGTCAGTCTTATTCTGCAGGGCGATTCAGTGGCTTGTGTACCTGAGCAGGCTATATGTATATTGCAAGTGGCTGTTGTTATCTGAGATACATTTGAATATCAGGTGTCGTTGTGACACCAGATAGAGATAGCATGATTATTTTCCCCCACAGTCCTGTCCATCCCACTCTTGGCCTGTAATTCTTCTGTTCTTGGCCTATGTTCTATCAGTACTACTTTAACTCACGTTGATATAAAACAACAACTAGGTTTATTCATTTACAGTTCTCCTTTGATCAGTGACCTCTGTCCTTTAAGAAAAACAAATTGGTGAATGTAATGTCCAGTTCTTATTATCACAATTGTGTAGTCTGTACAGGCCGCGCCCGAGACGAACCTTCTCTGGAGTGGGGCCGAAGTGCACCGGCCCCGCCTCCAAGCAGGATCACAAACTATGACGGCCCTTTGTCTTCCCCTGAAGCCCTGAAAGGGTCTAGTGGAGGTCGAGCCTCGTCTGTGGGGAGCCCAGAGACCGTTTTAAATGTCTCTGTGTGTTCAGCTTTTGGTACTTTTGGAAGTCTCAAAATATTTTATTGTGAAGAATTTATAGGTAACGCAACGTTAACAGGCACGGATCGGCTCGGTGTGTTATCATCTCAATGCTCATTAGGTAAAAGGCACACCTGCAAGTGGATTGCCTTGTTGTCACGTTATATTGTCAAATGCCATTTGTTTTTCATAAATCAGATTTATCCACAATATGCGGGTCAGGCCACTCTGAGGTTACTGCTGAGCTGGATTTGGACCGTGGGCCGCCAATTGAATAGCCCGGCTATAAAGGAGTGGATGCTTGCCCACAAGTAGGCTGGAACCTGGGCCAGGAGGATGACACATTGTCTCTCTGACTGCTTCCCACCTACAATGCTGCACAACAGCACATTTTTAGCTCCTAGAGTTTTTGTTGTCTTTAAGTACCTCATAAACAAGTGAATCTTGTACGTGTGTGTTAAAAAAAAATGTGTTTCCTGCAATTCCATCAACTAAATTTATACACCGCCTCTTCCTACAATTCAGCTAAAACACCCTCCGGGCAGGCTGGCTGTGTGGTGAGTCTGATTCCTCAGATCCGTTTTAGTGCAGCGTACATAGATCAAGCAAGTCAGTCACTCGCACCATCACATGCAGCTCATGACCGTGAGCCCTGGGCGGTCTAGTTTCTCGAAAATTAGCTTTTGATGTGAGTCCCCAGTATGTGGGACACCAACACGTGAAGGGTTTAATTAAATCAAACATTTTATCTGGTAGAATTGTTCGTTGAATGGAGAGTGTGTAATTTGGTTGTTGGCAAAGAGGATTAGGAGGTCATCTGGAGTTCACAGTATCAGTAAAACATATTAAGACCCCGACACATCGTGTCCAGGTGTTCGGCTGTCATTGGGTGTTAGTGGGCAATAATTACCTGTTGTCCTCCAGTGTATCCGCTCCGTTTTACACTACTTCCTTAATCAGGAATTAGGATTGACAATCAGACAAGCAGAGAACTTGCATGTCAGCAGCCAGCTGACCACAAGACAGAGTAGTGTTAGATCGTTCTATATTTATATGTAGTTCTGCTTTATGTCGGCTCTGCGTGTCAGTCAACATTCAGCCAGTGGCATGATGACTATTTTTAAAACACTCACTCACTTACCCAAATATGTATATATGTCGATTTTATTACATATGGACCTGCACTCCTGGTTCCCCACTCATGATTTCCACCTGCTTACGTTTCCCTGCTGCCCCCTCAGCTGGTCGTGTGCAGGGTTAGCATCTCTGAAAGGCCAGTGACAGCTGGCGTTCTGCAGGCTCACTGAAGCAAACAAACCCAGACCACTCACAATGCACAGGGACCAATCGGACAGCTGTCTCAGGCTGGGCGAGGAGAAAATAATACATTTGAGGAAGAGGGAACTAAAGTAGAAGTCATTTACAGGAATGGAGGGCCAAAGGAAGCATCAGCTCTCATGTTTTCCGTTTTCCAGGGACGCTGCACTTAAGATAGTGTGGCTGCTTCAGCCCAAAAAATCGTTGAATTATACAGATGAGATGTGATCAAAGACTTTAATGCTTGACTCATGAAATTCTAATGAGTAGAACTGAGTCATTCCTCAATGTAGGATTATGTGAGACTGTATGTGAGGGGTGAGATTAATGCTATCCCTGCTTTAATTCAAGTCGGGGGGGAAATGTCAAACAAGCGACTGCTTGGTTGTGCAGCACGTGTATCCACATCCTTTTTCTCTTTGCTCCTCAGGTTTCATATTTCTCTGGTCTGTCACGGCCATGAGACCATCGCATGGGCTTTTCAAAGTCATTCAATATGACTCAGCGCTCTTGCTTTTCCTTGGAAACTTGTACATGTCTTGATGTTGTTAAAACACAGAAACGCACCAATGACTTTGCAGAATGCGTAAAGCCGTTGGTTGCAGCCAACTATACCAGCATAACGTACCACATGCCTGTGTGCTTGTGGTTCTCTACATTATAAACAAAACAGCTCCTCCAGTATGACAGCTCTAATGCTGTTTTAGTAGCCCATGATGTCATGTGTTCTCTTGTTATAGCTGTGATTTCATGATAGAACATTAGAACCTTCAGCAGCAACTGCTGTACCCACGCGTTCTCTTGTATTTAGGGTTCTTGTATTTATTGTGTTAACATTTTTCTTTTGTAGCATTTCTATACAAGCAAGGTTGTTGTTTTTTCTCAGATGTGATAATAATAATCAAAATTCTGAATGGCTTGAAGTAACCAGGACAATATAGGATGAACTGACACCGATCCTTGTCATTAAAACATCAATCAAAACATTGAAAGTTAGGATTAGAAGAACAACTACCTCAATGACTCATGGTTACTTTCTAGTTAAGAAGGCTGCTGCAAGTGGGACATTCGGTTCTTTCACCCATCTCATAAGGACACAGACACATATAGTCTTACCTCATTATTGATGAGTGTCCTCCCAGCGGCTGCTATCATTGAAGTGTTCTGATTTAAATGGCTCCTCTGATTTCCCTTCCTTTCAATTATTGCTTCATAATTACGCTTCATTGATTGTTCCTGTTAGAGTTTGATGCATTTGAATTGTCGATCATATTTGCCAGTCACTTTCCTGTGTGTTTAGTTTTGTGCCTTGCTAATATTTACCCTGCAGTTATCCGACATGTAGCGCACGCACCCTCGGAAGTCACCGGAAATTAATTTTGGTCCTTCAGAATCAGATCTAGGAGGTTGACTGGTTACCGCTGTTGACTTAATGTGCCACTAACATGAACAACCCTCTTTCTCTCTGTTTGTTAACACCAGGTATTAAATGAAGAGTGTGATCAGAACTGGTACAAGGCAGAGCTAAATGGAAAAGATGGCTTCATCCCCAAGAATTACATTGAGATGAAAGCCCATCCGTAAGTATTACACACATTAGTTTCTCTCACTAGCAGTTCTGTGTTTAATTAACTAACTTTGAACAAATCATGTGCTGGTGGGACCAGCTGAGACTGTTGGTAGCAGCAGTGCTACCAGTGGAAGAGTCTAACACACCTGTATTTCATTAATAGCCCTTCTTAGTCTCTGATTGACCGATGACCAAACAACGTACAGTAGCCAATCAGAGGCTGGCACTTACCGCTCGTTTGCTGCTTTCTACCATCACGCTGATTAAAGCAATGCAGCGTTATTTTCATGGTGTAAACCAACATTCAGAACTAAACTCCACAGCTCCCGGCCGTGAATCAGCCAGTCAAAGGAGCGGCTGTAAACAGTGGATAAACATTGGCTTACCTATAAACAAATATCAAAGTCAGTCATCTCTTACTTTGCCTCTCATGAACGGGTTTTCATCTGTAACCTAACAAGAGTTCACTACCTCTGAAAGCAAACATGAAACAGTGAAATAAAACGGATATCTGATAATAGAAACAGGAACGCAGATCTAAACTTGACTTCATCTCCAGGACCAGGCCTCCACTTACATCTCTGATCCTCTTGTTCCTCAATCCACTTCTCATCACTCCCACCCTCAAATCTCTTCTTATTTCTGCATCTTCCCCTCCGACTGTTAAACGCATCCTGATAATGCCTCTGCAGTTTTAGCCCCGCCCCTTTGAAAGCCTTCCACAGTAAATCAAAAGACGTCTTATAGAAAACATCATTATGGGCAAACCTCTTTATAGATCTCCATCCCTGCTTATGTTTCAGTTTATTATCCTGCTCCTCCAAGTTCTTTATATTTTCAATATCTAAATACATGTTTTGTTTTTATGACGCACTTTAACTGTGTGTGAAGTGCTGTGTAACTAAAGCTTTACTAACTTACTTACTGTGCATGTAATATGCCTCAGGCCTCTTGTCCTTAATTAAATATTGACCTTGATATTGCTTTGCTATTAGATGTACCTTTCTTCCCCTGGGGCACTTCATGGGATTGGACTTTGTTGTTGCTGCGTCTGTTGTTGTTGTTTGTTCTCTCTCCGCTGAGTACCAGTAGTAATAGTAATACTCAGGTGTTTGCTGGTTTAGCATTAATCATTCGTTATCAAATCTTTTAGAAAAGGAACAATTCTGTCGTCCAGACTTTGTCTTTATTGACATATTTAGACAATTAACACAGGGTATTTATGTTAGGAAATTCAAATCATTATTTTAAATGTAGTTTCAGCCGAGCAATGTGATTTTCTTATCAGAGGTTTAAGATGTATTTTCCGCTCAGCCCAACCACGTCATCGTGGGCAGGAGCTGTGGCATTTAACAGGTTGTGCACATGCAGGATCTGACATTTGTACACAAGCAAAGTTCTGTTACTGTAAGTCAGTACTGTGAGTAATGAATTGATGTTTGGTTGGAACTTTTGCAACCAATAAGTAGTAAAGATTCTCGTATCTCACAAGCCTTTACTAATAAAAACACACACACACACACACACCCCTCTCCAGGCTCTTCTGCTTGGTCGTTGTTACTTCATGTACTTGCTCACTGTCCTTACGCACTAGTTCCTACAAGTTTCTACGGATGCGAAACAACTTGTCATGCAGATTCGTTGGAAAATGAGGAGTGTGGCAGAATTCTGAGCAGCAGTGAACTACAGTTATAATAACGAGTCATGCAATTCATTCCTATAGGTGTGTTTACTGTACACAGGACCGATTTCTAGTGTTCATGTTAACATGGAGGCAGCGTTTTAGAGACTGTCTATGTAAACTCAACACTAACATGTTGCTGCTTGTGCTACTAAATGCTTTCCTCAAGAGATGACTTCCTACAGCTTTATTTATGAAGTAGCCAGTTGCTCTAATAAGGCCCGAAAGTCTAAATGAACCCCAGATCAGTTTTCAGTGATTGCAAGATGCCTGATATCTCCTGTTGCGTGCTTCAACTGGCTTTGTTGTAAAGCTGTGTAGAACAGTCACTGTGTCCTCGGACCACATGTATCGAGTTGTTTTTCACGAAAAGGTTCCTGTTTTGTCAGCAGATTATTAAAGTTAATGGTGATTATGGTCCCGCTTTATAGTAGAAAACAGCAACTCTGGTCATGCGGCAGTGAAGTAGCTGGAGTGTCTTTGTGCCCCATTGTGGTTGCAGTGAAATGGCCCCCCAAAGCACCGGGCACCCACACAAACCCAACGCAGGCACTCACCGCATGATGCAGTACAGTTCACTGGAGCTCTGAGTCAGAATCATTTCTCTCTGCACACAGATAGAATCCCCTCATTGTGTATATGGAGCTAATTGTTTGGTATATGTTGCATCTGTAGAAGCAATTTGGACTTCTCCCTGTTGCAGACCATAAAATGTGCATGTGGCTACAAAAGGAAGAGCGCGTTGTTTCCTTCCCTCCATTAATTGCCGTCCTATCACTTGTATCAAAGAGGGACAGAGACTCAGTGTGCAGCCCAAAGCGGATTAAGAGTTGGACATTTCATTATTGATTTTCCCCTTCATGTAAAGCAGCCAAGATGCCATCTTTTGGCTGACTGTACTTTTTAATTATTCACACCCGTAAAGAGCTTTCACTCCTTTGTCTCGTCCTCAATCTATCCATCTCTATCTCTCTCCCTTCCTCCCTCTTCCTCTAACGTATTAGCAGCACACACCCATTAAAAAATAAATGTATGTCTCTGGCACAGTGATGGATTAATCTCTTTATATAATCTTTTTACACTTTAAAGATCAAATGTTTCTGTGCGTGGAAAGAAGGAGAACCATAGGAGAACCGTGGTTCAACACATTGGATTTTTCTCTCGGCTTAACATTTTAATTAGATAATCACTAATTACTTCCTGGTATGTGGCGAGACAGTACAGCCTCATCACAGGCCCGTACGCTCAGGTTCTCCTTATTTCCTGGTGCGTACATCAGTGTTCTCTGGTAGAGGTGACTCTGTACAGCCACTAACTGCTGTCCTACATGTAGTTCAGTGTATGATTTAACTATTTGACTGTCACCAACGAGAAGCTCGGTGGCTCAGTGGTCTCCTCCGTGTGACTTTATTACCACCAGTATTTGTAGTGACTGCATCCTCAAACAATTTGTGGTCTGTAGGTGTAATGAAACTCTGCATTACTCATAGGTGTGAATGTGAGGTGATGCTTCTGGGGAAGTGTGTTGAACAGGAGGGCTACTGGTTATCTGACAGCCACCTCACACCACAGATGGTTCAGAAACAAAAAGACTCACTGAAGAGTCATTTCCTGTGTCTGTGTCACATGTTTACCACTGCCACGCCCCTGAAGAAGACGAGCAGCGGTTCCTGAACTCCAGGAACATGTAAATGGTTCTTTCTCCACACAGTCAGGGAACCAATAGAGTCACATATTTTCCACATCATTTTTTTTTAACCAAATTAACTTTTTTCTCAGTAACACCAGTTACTGACATTGAACGTCTCCTCTCACCGCAGCGCTGCTTACATTTAAAACCAGCTCTCATCCTCCACACGATGTTCATATTACCGTCACTGAGGAGATAGGAAGTGCACCCCTAATGAGTATCTTTGTTTCTACAATCTCCAGGTGGTTCTTTGGGAAGATTCCCCGGGCCAAAGCCGAGGAGATGCTAAACAAACAAAGGCACGATGGCGCCTTCCTCATTAGAGAGAGCGAGAGTGCACCAGGGGACTTCTCCCTCTCTGTGAAGTAAGTACCACAGCTAAGTGTATTACTTAGACTCACACTTGCAATATTCTCTAGACATACAGCTTCACACGTCCTTTACATCAGCGTACAGTTCACCAACGATTGCTCATGTTCATGAGTTTCCAAACTGAGTCATCAGCAACTTCTTCATTCTTGGGAAATCATTGCGTCCTTCTGCTGACCAGTGTTAACCAGTTCCCCTAATCCATCATGTATTTCAGTAAAAGAGTATTTCCTCTTATTGGTCTTTGCCTTCTGACCTTCCCATAAGACACATCACATAACCGCAGGTTAAAGATGGAGAGATCCTCAACAACTGTCGGGATGTTCCGACTGCTCTCGGTCAGCTAGTGCTGAGTTTCAGTCTGTTGCTGACTCTCATATGCCCCATGCATCTGATAATTGAAGTCAGATATAATACCCTTGTGCTCTTCACTACATTATATCTCTGGCTGAAGATCCTCCACTCACTCTCCTCCACCCTCTGACCCTCCGCAGGTTTGGAAATGATGTCCAGCACTTCAAGGTTCTTCGTGACGGGGCTGGAAAGTATTTCTTATGGGTGGTGAAGTTTAACTCCCTCAATGAGCTGGTGGACTACCACCGCTCCACCTCAGTTTCCCGCAATCAGCAAATCTTTCTGCGAGATATAGAGCAGGTCCCTCAGGTGAGAACACATCCCTCCGACTCAACACACTGACGGCAAATGAACTTGTTGGAGGATACGATTGTTTTGCCGTTTCTATTGATGCTTTCCATCCATGTGATGGCTGACGTCTGTAACAGCAGAAGCAGAAAGTGGCTCTTCAGCTGACGTCATTTCACTTCCTGTAACACTATTAACTGCAGAAGTGATATATATGTTTTCCTTGTGCCATCCTGAAGTAAACTGGGCCTCCTCCTCATTGTATTCACACCACAGAATATGATTAGAAGTTAACTGATTCACTATACAATGTTTTTATTAATTTATTCCAGCTCCCCTCATATACAAAACATAACATTATCTGAGGGTCTTTCCTTCGCCTGGTTACAGTTTGCACCTTCTTCAGATCACTGTAACTGCAGCTGTGTGACACTGATGAGTTCATCCTCCTCAGCGGACGGCTAGACGGTCATCTAGATGACGTCAGAGCTCATCAGTACTACAGTTCTGTTCAGAATCCGCTTCGTCTCCTGTTGCATTGCGTCCCTGTTCTATTCCTGTGTTGCTCTTTCATCACTAACCCGTCTCCCAACCTCTTGTCCCTTGTGTCCTCTGAACAGCATCCCACATATGTGCAGGCGCTCTTTGACTTTGACCCCCAGGAGGAAGGAGAGCTGGGATTCCGACGGGGCGACTTCATCCAAGTCCTGGACAACTCTGACCCCAACTGGTGGAAAGGTGGCTGCCACGGCCAAACGGGCATGTTCCCCCGCAACTACGTCACGCCCGTCAATCGGAACATGTAAAACATTCAGACCATGTAAACAACAAAAACAACAACAACCACAACAGCAACCATCATCATCATCGTTCTTGATCTCATCAGCCCCCATCCAAACCCCCAACCACCCCCTCACCCCTCTTCGCCATCCCACAATTACAGGAAGAACGCAAACAACCGAAAGTGAGCGAGAGCTATGAAAGGAGTCGTGCTGTGTGGGTGGCTGCTGAGCAAATCAACTTTAACTTGCACTGAGCATGTTCACCTTTCCAGTGAGCTCCTCAGTGACGATTGAACTGTCTTTGAGGGAAGTCTAAATGCAGAGAACCTAAAGCGTAGTGCACCAACCATGAAGATAACCAAACGATTCCACCGCTAGAAGTCCCACAGCTGCTTCCGTCTTCTCCTTAACTTCTTAACATTCTGCCTTTCCTTTGTTTTGTTTTTTTCCATTTTGCCGCATGTTGTTTTAATCACCTAAATGAAATGCCTACCGATAAATCCTAACTGTTTTAAAGGAAAAAAAAAAGAAAACTACAAAAAAGAAATGGTTTTAAAAGTGTACAAAAAGAAGAGGAAAAAGATTTCAATCTACAGCAAGTTTCCATGTCTAAGATCATTGGCACGTGAGCATTGTACATCAGCCTTTGGCTGTATAAATAAATCAACTATAGAGAGAATCCATTTTTTAAGAATATATATTATATATTTGTATGTGTTTGTCTGTATTGCCTCTCATCACAAATTGTATTTTTTTTTTTTTTTTTTTCATTTGTAAATTATGTTGAATTCTTCTGTTCGTCTGGATAAGACCTAGTAGCTCTAGAATGTGCTGAACTGTCCGTCGGTCTGTGTTCTTATTTTCTGGATGTATCTGAGGGCTCTCAGATCTAATACAGCATGATATTCAAGGGGTCATGAATGCCATTTGAGCAGGTTCTGCTTGTCTATAATGCAAGAGAAGGAAAGAAAGCACTCTGAGAAGAAAACTAATCCTGTCGGGAAGCGAACGTCGACCAGCAAGTCGAGCCATGATTGCTGCGAGAGCTGTCGTACCACAGCGCCCTCCCTGTAGAAGGTCAGACACCTTTTCCAACGCCAATGTATTTATTGCAGCCATTTTTACTTGGGCAGTGAATGTAGCTGACTGAGTCCACAGACATAAACATGAGGGAAGCGATGTCGGAGAACTGAACTACACAAACCACGCAAGGGATTTTAAAAGACATGCTGAAAATAGTAATGTTGTCAATATTCATTCATAAAGAGAGGTGTTTATGAAGATGTGTACAGGTAGTCAACATGCATATTCCAAAACATTCATGACATGCATGCATACTTGTCTTTGTTATACCTGCACATAGCAAAGAGGCTGAGTTTGGATAATCACATTGTGTAATCACCGGTGCGGATCTGAAGCTGGCACAGATTTACAGTTCAGAAAACTGAGAGATTGTCTTTTATGCTAAAAGTTGAGAGATCAGCTTTAATGATGTTCAAGTTTCTTGTTTGTTTGTTTGTTTTCATTTATTTTTTTTGTCCAATGTGGCGTGTGGTCAAGCACTTTTTTGTCGAGCATTTTGATTTCTGGTCTGGTCCAGTGTGTGTGTGTGTGTGTGTGTGTTTGTTTGTTGTGTTTGTTGGTTTCTGTTTTCTCGTTCTCTCTGGATAGTGCCTTTCTCTCTGGTGTTTCAGTGTCTCCGACCTGCTACTTTGAGCCCCCCCTCCCTTTTATGGGGCCTGCCAGTCCTGCAGTGAGAAACAGTGTACATAATCCAACCTGTCCCATCCAACAACGCCCCCCCCCCTCCTCCCACATCAACCCGCCTTCACCTTTGTCGTCACCAACATGAAACTCTTCTTATTTAAGTGTCTCTCGCCTTGTCTTACCTAATGATACTGTTTTGTTTTTGCTCTTTTTTTATTTGCATTTTTGTTTGTTTCTTGTTTTCAATTAATAAAATGCAATTATTAAAAAAAAATGGGAATCATTTTTGTGGTGTATATTGTAGATTAGACGTAATCCTGGTGGACCTGGTCACTGCAGCAAACGGGATTAACGTTCTGTCACTAGGACGGATTCCTGTCAATTGGATGTAGGAGACCAGAGGGGGGAAGGATTGGGTGACACCGTGAGCCTGCGGGATTATTGAAAGCATGAACTGTATACGTTTGGCTAATTGAAAAGCAAACAGTTAAAGACCTAAATACAGGCTGACTGTCCACCGCTCTGACACGGCTGCAAGGCAACAACAGCTGGACAGACAAACGTGACCGCTCGTGTCCTCTGAAAATTGATTTAAAATTGCAGATCAGGCAGTAAAACTCGGCCGGAAAATAAATGGCAGCGGGTTTTATTTAGAAACTCCATTATTTGTGTTCAGCAGGCAGCAGATTAGTCACAGGATGGACTTCAGTCATTCTGAAGAGCAGGTTTATTCTCTCTCTTGCCTGTTTACACGTTAGCAACAGCTTAGCGATAAAAGTGCACTCAGTTATGTGTATTATGTAAATTAGCTTGTTTGTCATGATGCTTTAAAACGAACCGTTGCTACTATTAGCTTCATGATATTAAATGTAGCTAGCTTTGCTGTGTACAGTTTGTTTGGTAACATTACTGATCATTTCCATGTTTGAAATGACTTCAAGACAAAAGGTTTGTTAAGTTAGTCGATTATAGATGACGTGAAGAGGGAGCGGTGCTGCTTCACACTTGCCTCATGAACTAGATACAGTCATGACAACAAACATAAAAAATGGTTATTAATAACGTTGTCACTCATTTCAAAATAAGATGTCGAGGTTTTAGAAGGTAATAAACAGGTGGAAGTTCTGCATTTTGAAGAACTCTTCAGTAAAGCGTGTTTCTTGTGCATTAACCTCACTAAGGAAACAGCAGCAATAAGAAACATCTCTAAGTGACGTAATACTCGAGCACAATATCACAGAAATACTGAAACTGTCTCCATTTGAAATTACAAAGGAAACATTTGATTTTCCTTTTCCAGGCTCTGTAATCGACTGTGATTCCTGCAAGTGGAACCCAAGTTTGAGTCATTTTATTTGTCCTCTTTATCTTCAGTGTGTCCTCATCATCTTTGCAGGGATGTCCGTTGTTCTGACGTCACGATGTCCGTCCAGCCGCAGCACAAGCGATTATATGCCAGTTAAAGCACAGTCAGGAATATCATATTCACATTCTGCCAATAATCCATCCTAAATATAACACGCCGGACTTAATTAATGGTAGCTACAGATGGTGGTGTGTGTGTGTGTGTGTGTGTGTGTGTGTGTGTGTGTGTGTGTGTGTGTGTGTGTGTGCGTGCGTGCGCGCGCGCGCGCGCGTGTGCGGTGCGTGCGCGCGTGTGTGTGTGTGCGCGCGTGTGTGTGTGTGTGCGCGCGTGTGTGTGTGTGCGCGTGCGCGCGTGTGTGTGTGTGCGCGCGTGTGCGCGCGCGTAGCAGCCCTGCGATTGGCAGGTGTAGCTTGTCTGTTTGTAACAGATGGACGGAGCCTTTTTATCCGTTGTACGAGTTCTATGTACAAATGATTTGG
>CAAKHC010001254.1:22019-40556 GCA_901007825.1 Macroramphosus scolopax
TGTGTGTGTGTTTGCGTGTGTGTGTGTGTGTGGGTGTGTTTGTGTGTGTGTGTGTGTGTGTGTGTGTGTGTGTGTGTGTGTGTGTGTGTGTGTGTGCGTGCGTGCGCGCGCGCGCGCGCGTGTGCGGTGGTCTGCTGTCATCACCTCTGGACAGAAGGTCGTGCATTCAGTGCCACTTGCCTGTCTGTCCATCTGTCTGCAGGATTACACACAAACTACGAGGCTGATAGTGGTGAACATCGGTTGGGGAGGAGGTCTGAGCCCCTGAAGGAACCACAGCATCTTTAAGCAGATGCGAATCATTGTCAGTAGTTTTTTTTTCAACTTCTATTGTTAGACAGACTGACCAGGGGCCGGAGTGGGTGACGTCACATCCAGAGGAGGTGAAGTTTTTAAACTGTGTTCACCTCTGGTCAACCAGCCCTCGCTGACACTAATGTCGCTCTTCACACAGGATTTTTTCCGAAAGGTGACAAATATGTCTTCTCTCACATGATGTCATATTTAAGCAAAGTGACACATTTTGCTCGATTACGGAACAGAAACAACCTCCAACTGCCTCACAGACCCCAATCTTAACTGGAACCAGGATTTTCAGGAAGGAAACCAAAAAGGGAACTTTTTAATTTGTTTGTTTCTCAAATTTTTGACACTCAGTATTATCGATCGTGGGAATGCCACCCCTGAAGTTAGCCAACATTACCTGCCTGTTACCATTCATACGACCAAATACGACTGCAGCAGCAAACCCTGTACACAATCAGTAAGGCAACTATTGTGAATAGTTTTCCAGAGGGTATATTTGCATCTTCTTCTACTTCTACTCTGTCCACAAATTCAATTTGCGTTTTCTTTAAATGTATAAATGCATTTCATGCCTCCTAGGCAGCGTGTGTGGTTTCCATACCTTTCAGTGCAGAGTGGGAATCATTTTGCAGATTTGCAACTGGCTTGTGATGAGTAATCCACAACAGTGAGAGGTTTCATTCTGGTGGTCGTTACTTGTTAACACAGTTGAAAGCAGGGATTGATTTCCAGCTCCGAGCGGCAGCTCGTCCCTCTGTGGGAACCTTGAGAAAAGCAGCATGTGAGAGCTGCAATCATCAGCTCGGGCTGCAAATCAAATGTGGAAAACATTAAATGTCACCAAAAGAACAGAGCTTTCATCCTCCCCATGTCTTCCCAAAGCTATGTAGAACACACATAATGATCTTCGTCATTGTGATGGATAAGCTGCATCAGACAAGATTTTAAAGTCCCTTTTTATCTTAAAAGAGTCTCAGGATGATTCAATACCATCAATAACACCCGCTCGGCCTTGTGAGGGATTTGTCCTTGACATCTGAGCCTTGGATGGTCATGCCCACACAAATGCAATTTAATCATGGTATATTAAAAAAAATGGAATTTGTTTATTCCAGATATCCAAAGGGGAATAGTTTTAGAGGTCAGGGCCAGAGAGACAGTCAGAGGGTTTAACTAAACACCGACTCAGGACATCAGGACCATTTCATTATGAAACCCATCCAAAGAGTCTCTCTGTCTCCTAAAGTGCAGCGTGTGCGCTTATGTCAGTTGATCTGAAGATGCAGCGAAGAGGAAGCTGATGGTTTCATTTCTTGAAGAAGAAGCCCCGGGGTGCTCTGCATGCAGCGCTGCGCTGCAGCCGAGCGGGATCTTTAGCATCGAGTTAGCCACGGTCTGGTGCACTGTCTGCTCCACATTTTGACTTTAGCCCTCTGAGTAGCACTTTAGCTCTCCTCTCCAATCGGGCTCCTCTCCGCCTTCATTCTTGCACCCGGCTGCCTTAAGCTGCCACTGTTACATCAGTGTTGCTGTCCCATCTCCAGCACTCTCATCTGGAATCTATTCTATTTATAAAAGGTATCCGCCTGCTCCAGTGCTTTTCATTCATCCTCATCATGACATCTATGTAACCCAGTGAGACATATGCACTGTGACCTTTGACCCTTGGTGGCGCTAGCAGTAAACCACGCAATATAAATAGGAGGGTTTAAAAGTATATAAAACAATATCAAATCATGAGTGCACAATTATGCGTGGCTTTGGGGGTCCTTGCTCCAGGGGTTTTTGCCTCTCAGGCTTGAGAAGGCCGTCTGCCATCTGGTGCTGCCGTAGTGTTCAACAGCAGTCATGCCAGCATTAAAAGCCCACTGCTCTGCTCTATTTTGACGTTTTAAGATGATTGAGGATTTGCAAGTGAGGAGGACATTACGTGCAGAGTTGAGAAGATTATTATCAGCATGTGAACCAGTGACCTGTTTGTGCGAGTCCCTCTGCATCATACTTACGATCACTTCGGTATAGACGGACACATGCACTGACAGGTTTGTTCTTGGATGGATATCAGGTAGCTGTTCGACATAAACCCCCGGGGCGGTGCAAGCCTTGTTGTTTGCTCTATATCTCGGGACGTCATCTCTGAATCCAACGATGACTGCTTCCCTCAGCACAAGTTCCTCACAGTCTATTTCTGCCCGTGTTTATTGCTATTAATGATATCTCCTGAGTAGGTGGCTGCAGGAACCTGAGGTGAAGTTTAACCCCCACTCCCTTGTATAATATATTAGATCATGATCTGGTGGAAACAATGCATGTCCCTGTGTGGGTGTCCAATATTTCATAGAGTTATCAGAAATATCACTTCTTTTACCACATGGTTCAGACTTTCCTCTCCTCTCCCCACTGGCAAACAGTTGCGTGACAATCTGCAATTCAAAAATTGCATTAAAGGTATAACATTTCCCAGCCTCCAGGGAGATAAACCCATTATAGCATTGTAGAGAAGCAGTTTAACAGCTATATCTCTGTTTTTAGCCTTGTTGCTGCCTCACATATACATATATACTGTATATAAATAATGGGAGGAGCTTGCCCTGCTACACCATTTCACATTTTAGCAGGAAAAACACGGCTGCAAACATCGTGAAACTTTCAAAATAACGATATTGAAAATAATTAATAAGACACTTCCTCTTCTCACAAAATTCTTCATCAAGTCCCCTCAAGCTGCCCTGAGATTGGTGCACTCCTGAGCCATTTATGGTACGTTACTGCCACCTACTGGCAGATCTTAACTTTATTTTCAAACACAACAATAAAAGGTGTACTGCATGTTGTGTTTGTCACCTTGTGTTTGTGCAATTTTCAATCGTAATAATTCCCAATGTCTGAACATACAGAACAAGGGACCATATTTGTTTTGTAGCATTACAATTTAGTGGCAATCACATGGGGTGGAGAGCTAACTTAAACTCTTATTACAGATATAATTAAATGTACTGATGTGTGTGTGTGTGTGTGTGTGTGTGTGTGTGTGTGTGTGTGTGTGTGTGTGTGTGTGTGTGTGTGTGTGTGTGTGTGTGTGTGTGTGTGTAATCTGCAAAGGTAAGCAAATATGTAATATACAAATACAAATGATATAGATGTTTCTACAATACATATTATAGTGCTAGGCAATAAAGATGTTACATAATATGTGTAGCTGATGAGAATGTATATCTGTAAAATGTTGAATTGTTCTTGGCCTGTTTTTAATTTAATTATATATAAGATTGAACCTGTGTGTGACAAAGTAAATGGAGCCTGACATATTTAAATACTAAAATAGATGTGGCTATCAAGGAAAACAAGACTCCATCAATGTTTTAAAAAATAGGTGAGTTGTAATTTTGGGCTTTATAATTGGAAATACAGTCCCAATGCTCAACATTAGGGGGCGACGTTGGATTACTTTAACTCATTACATTGGTGATTCTAGTTACCGACAGTTCCACTTCCAGGGCTTCTTTGTGAATATCGGTTATTTTCATTTAAGGATTTTAGTTTTTTGTAAAAATGTCAAATGTTGGGACTCCACATTAATTATGATGATTATGAATTATAGAAAAAGGATCATTCGTTGTCGGCAGGATTCGAACCTGCGCGGGGAGACCCCAATGGATTTCTAGTCCATCGCCTTAACCACTCGGCCACGACAACTTATATACATCTTCGTAATACACAGAACTCAAAACCAATCAACAGATATCACAAACAGATTGGTCTTCATATCTGATGGCACTGAACTATGTTTTCCATTCTAGTAGTGCTTTGACTCAGTAGCACAAGATAAATGTTGTTTGTACTTCGATAGCCTCAAGGATGTGATTTTTCTAAACATTACATTATGTGTCTTTCTTTATACATTACGTTATCGGCAATTGTTTGCTCCCATCTCCTTGTCAGCTGCGGTACACGAGCAGACGATTTTCCTTTAACTATTATTAAACTCATACCCTAAACTTAGTTGATGGCAAAAAAAATAGTCGAAACGTGAACTAAGACATGAAAATAATTGTTATTTCTAGCCTTGTTGCCATTGAGCCGCGAGCAGTGTAACCACGTGACCACGCTGGTGAGGGCCTGCTGTTTGTTCAGCCAGGGAGGCAGAGAAGAAAGATGGCGGCTCTAGGCGAACCGAAACGGGACGCCGGGCTAACATTTTGAGCTTTCACACGCGAAAGGACCCGGGGGCCTCACGGGGTTCCTGCACTGTCCGAGTCCCCACTGTTCAAGCTTTGTGGAGGTACCGCTTTTGCAAGCTTCCGCGTAGGCTAAGTGAACGCAAACATTGGGATTGTAAAATAATAGATTTCGTCTATCATGAGAGGAAAAAGGGGCAGGCCGCCCAAACCGCTATCAGTCGAGGAGCCTTCCTCAGCTACGGCCCGGGGCTTGCGACCGAGGAGGAATCTGAAGCCCAGGGCCAGAGACAGCGGAGATGAGGACGTTGAGAGTCCCGTAAGGGAAACTACTAAACCCAACAGAAAGAGGAAACGGGGATCGATCGCTTCAACGCGAGGCAGGGGACGAGGCAGAGGTGGTGGCAGAGGAGGCAGAGGGGGTCGTGGAGGAAGGCGGGCGGCTGTGTGCAAAACAGTGGTGTACGACGACCATGAGAGCGAGGAGGAGGACGACGCTGTCAGTTTGAGGTCGGAGGAGGATGAGTTTATTGAGGAGGAACCTCAGTCCGAGGAGGATGAGGCCTTCAAAGAGGACTCCGATTGCCTTGAGGATGATGTGCTGGACGCGGAGGAGGAGGAGGAGGAGGTGGTGGATGATGCCAGCTACTGTACAGAGAGTAGCTTTCGGAGTCAGAGCACACACGCTAGCACTCCTGGTAAATAAACACTACCATCAGTCCGTGGCCACAGTGTCTCAACATGCAATGCAAGGATTGTAAATGCGTCCCCAAATGCGACTAGATGTGGTTTTGCTAAGTGCAGGAAGCAGTAAGGTTATTGTTCAAAATGGAGAATGCAGTGTATGAATACAGGCCGCAGTCTGCTCCATAATGCTCCGGCAGGTGGATTCAATAGGTAGCTGAATCTCCAGACTTACCTGTATATCAGCGCCTTATAAAGCACCCCTTCACATAACTGTCATGTATCTCACGAATGACTTCAAATGTCTCTAAATTTAATTAAGTTGCATTTAAAAACAGTAACTTAACCGCTAACGTGCTAACGTTAGCAAGTAAGGTTAGCTCATTTAGCCGACTGTCAACCTGAAGACAGCTAATGTTAGATAACTGTAATAACACTTTTATGGTTCTTCTAAACACAACTTGCTTCTTATGTTAATAGATATTGTATTAATTATGGAGAACCAGGATAACTTAGCTAGGCTAACATGCCTTACGTTACCATATTTGTAACTTTGTCAGCTCTTGGTGAAGTTGTAGCTAACTTTGTAGTTCATCGCTGCAAACTGATCCAACCAATGACAGCTTGTGTGATTAACAATGCAACGCAACACAAGATTGGTCTGATGTCTTAGCAGGACAGATAGCTTTTCCTAGATACAAGAGATGCAGCGTCGTTTAGCTGATAATGCCACAGGCCAGCCCTAAGTAGCACATTTGCAAGTTTGCTACCAGACTTCGCAATTGTCACACTATTGTGCAAAATACGTGTCTTGTTTCCCGAGCTACGCATGCACGTTTGAACACAATGAGATCTACAGCTTCATTTAACAATCGGTTCACCAAAGATCTTTCTCACTCTGCAAATCTCCATAGAGTCTCGATTATGTTGATAAAATCCTATATTATGGATCAGTATTAGAAAATAGATCATGTGTCTTTTCTTTCATCTACTGCATCTGTCAATATACATTATACAAGTTATTTCCTCTGCTGCTTTCTATGGATGAAATCAATGAAACCATGGTTTACTAATTTTTACCGTGTATCCTACAGGGAAGAAAAGGGCACGGGCTCCCAGGCCTCGCACCCCCATTCTGGAGGAGAAGAACATTCCCTCTCTTGAGCTCCCTGAGACCTCGGAGGATCTCCTGGTGCCTAATGAAGAGCTGCTAAATGCCACCTCCATCTATGAGGTGATAAGGAACTTCAGCACAGTGCTGCGTCTCTCCCCCTTCCGCTTTGAGGACTTCTGTGCAGCACTGGTTGGTCAGGAACAATGCACTTTAATAGCAGAGACCCATATTTCCCTGTTGAAGGTCATCCTACGTGAGGAAGACTCCTCCAACACTACCTTTGGGCCTGCTGACCTCAAGGACAGCGTCAACTCCACTCTGTACTTTATCGATGGCATGACATGGCCTGAGGTGTTGCGGGCGTATTGTGAAAGTGACAGAGAGTACCATCATGTCGTGCCGTGCCAGGAGGTGGATGATTATCCGTACGGTCCTCTTGAAAGTAAGATAAAGGTGCTGCAATTCTTGGTGAACCAGTTTCTTACCACCAACATCGCTCGTGAAGAGCTGATGTCTGATGGCGTTATGCAGTATGACGATCACTGCCGTGTATGTCACCGCCTGGGCGACCTGCTGTGCTGTGAGACCTGCACAGCAGTTTACCACCTGGAGTGTGTGAAACCACCTTTGCAGGAGGTTCCAGAAGATGAGTGGCAGTGTGAGATTTGTGTAGCACACAAGGTTCCTGGCGTCTCGGACTGTGTGTCCGAGGCGCAGAAGAACAGGCCCTACATCCGCCAGGAGCCCATCGGATATGACCGCCACCAGAGGAAATACTGGTTCCTGAACAGAAGGATTATTGTGTAAGTTTGGACCCTCGCTGCTCCTCTGTTCCATTATGTTGTCATTGTTTTGCTTTAAACAGTGAGTGTCTATAAATGAAAACATCAGGGTAGATATTTTTATTACCACAATCCCTGCAACCTCGTGGCGTTCATACCTACGACCACGATTATGCAGTGCACACCTCGTATCTCAAGCCAGAAAAGTACAACCGTGGAGCATTGAGGTGCTTACTAGCTTCATAGTGTGACGCCGCTGTCCAAGCGAAATTGAATAATTCCTACAGAAACAGATGGATTTGCAAAGACTTTTCAAATCTAATGGAAAATCAAGGTTAGCCACGGACCTCGCTGGAATGCCAAAATACAACATCTAATGCCATTTTGGCATTTTCAGCCTAGAGCTGATGTCCTGTCATCTCAGACGAACGTGCATGTTTTCTTCTGGAGGACAGAGGTCCGATCTAGCAACAACACAGTATTGAAAGTACCATGCATCTGCAGCATGAAGCAGGACGTTGCTGTTAGCGATGTAACTTTAAGTTTTAACCCTGTTTGAGAAAGAAGGTTAATTATTCTGTGAGGTACATTACATTACCATGATAAGTTATGCACCTCCGTGGCTGGTTATGTTTAAAAAAGTGTAAAAGAGCCGCCTACTGACCAATTAGTTCCCTTGGAAAACAGTCACAGTCAATACACATAATTATAGTAATGAGCCACTTCAAGAAGATGAGCAGTGTGCAAGACTTTTGTCACTGATGGCTGATATCATTCTGTAGAAGCAGCTTGCTGTTGCCAAGGGAGTCTTGTATGGTGGTTGAATTATTCTCTATGAAAAGTATTTTGTTAACCCCGGTAGGCCTGGGCGATATGGCCAAAATCTTCTATCACAGTATATGTAACTAAGATCACAGTAACTGTATATATCACATTACAGCAAATGGAAATTCCATAAATATTTTACAATAACGGTTCAACACTTCATTTAACTATTTTCTTCTTTTATTTGGAGCATCCACAAAACAAATACCCTGCAGAGCTGCTCTTTTTTTTACAATTTCACTCCCCTGGATCATGTTACCTCGAGAGGCTGCAGGATTTGTGAGATCACACTGGAATTCAGCCTTTATTTGCTGCATAGCTCCTTCCGAACAGAAACCGTACGATCAAATCTGTACCAGTTGACCCATCCCAAGAAATCTACTAACAAGGTCCCAAAGTATTTACCCATCATCAGTAATACTGTTGTACTACGTGTTAATGTCTTGTACACAGGGAATGTTTTATTTTCTCAGTTCAATCGATTGCACCCAGACTTTTGTTTCCTTCAGTCTTTCTGTCCAGTAGATCCGTGGAGGAGTTGATGTGGTTCTTTAACAGTCTGTCTAATAATGGGTCCTGTTGTCGCTTCCCAGTGAGGAGGACGGGGAGCACGAGAAGAAAAAGATCTGGTACTATAGCACCAAGGCTCAGCTGGAAGAGCTCCTGGAGTGCCTGGACAAGGAGTACTGGGAGATGGACCTTTACGCCACCCTGGAGGAGATGAAGGAGGAAGTGCAAGCTCACATGGACATCACAGAGGACCTAACCAGCAAAGCCTGTGGAAACAATAAAGCCTACCTCACCGCTGTCAACGGTACGGATTCGATTTTATATATCCATATCTGTAATCGTGTTCTGGTGAAGAATGCATTTGAGTGTGTGTGAAGGTGACACGTGGAAAAGCAGAGCGCTGATGATCAGGCGCCGTGTGACTGGCTGTGCGGCGTGTTTGGGTCCTGCAGCGTTGCATTCTGAAACGGTCTGTCTGAGATAACGGAGTTCCGCCCTTCCAGGAGCGGCAAGCTGCTATGATGGCAGTTGACACAGAGATGTTAGCGCTGCCGTTTCTTCCTGTTTCATGTTCTCTCAGACGGAAAGTGTTTCCCCCCCCATTACCTTCCTCTGAGTAGATGGAGAGGTTAGAAGACTCGAATACATTCGGAGATCCAGCTTCTGTTAGTTTTTCACTGTAGTTTAACACACGGTTCTCTGGGTAGTTTGGCCGACTGGGTAAAGTAAATCTGCTTAATCTTTTTGTGAATGAAAGTTAATGAATGTAACTGTACTTCACTGCATTGTAAAGGATGCGGTCGGGTTATTTCAAACCTGTATTCACACTACAAACTCGCTTTTAGGGGTCGACTGATGTGGTGATTTCAGTGGCTGATGCCAACAGTTTTTCTGTTTTTGCGTGGGATCAAATACAACAGTTGCAAATACAAATATGTATTTAACACCACTGTTAACACGTGCACTCCGTCTGCGGTTAGATAAATAAAATGCATCGACTCCGTACGTATCTGCAGGTAATCGGAAAAGTAAACTGAAACAAGAATGTAGGAATAAAAAAAGTTTGAGTTCACTGGATTCATCTGCAGACAGCATTGCATAGTAAATAATCAGATGTAATGAAGTGCAGACATTTTTGTTAATCAGCAACCTGAGGACAGATATCGACTGAAACAGATCTCCTGAAAGATTCTCTAATACTCTGCCCGATTAGCTCAGCATGGAACAAAATATATCGACTGACTAAGTGGTTAACTCAGACAAACTTGGCTGGAAACAGTTGCTGTAGCGTTCATCTCTCATCTCGTGCAGTGTTGTCGAGTTCCTGAGCAGTTCAAGGCCAGAACAGAGAGCAGGAGATATGACGGCGACCAAGACTTTAATGTTGTTGACAGCAACAACAGCTACATGTTGATCCTGCATGGACGAGATTACAGATCTAAACTCTAAATTCCTCCTCATTGTATTTTTTTTTAACTCTGGGATTGAGAAAGTGTGTTTTTTTTCCCTGTTTTATAATCTGAGGCTCATTTTGAAATTGTCACATGACCAACTCACTCGCTCAAGAACAGTTTATATTTGTCTAAGCACTCTCACTTAATGGCAAGTTGTTGTTTCACACGGATTTTATAATCGTTGGCTTCTATTATCTTTTAAAATGAATGTTTCCCTTTGTTTGTAGAAGTGATCGTGGAACGAATGAAGATCAGCCGGGAGTCACAGGGAGCGAAGAGGCTGGGGGGGGAGGTGACGACGGAGGCAGAAACAGGCTCTTTGAGGACAGCGGAGGACGCTGCCAAACTCACTCCACAGAGCGACAATGGGGAGCAGAAAGACGCCGAGTCCAAGGAGGACGCCAGTTCACAAGGTAAAAGTGAGCACAGGAGTTTGTTACCAGTCTGATGCTGCCTGCTCGCTCTCTGATAGTCTTGGTAACAAGACGAGTGGTTTTCTCACCTGTGGAAAGTTCTGTGCTTTTATTGAAGAGTGCAACTGTGTCAGTGACGTCTCTGCAGCGGTATCAAGACAACTTCCTTTACTTCTACTTGACCTGCTGATAAAAGCTGTTTTGACCTTCCTGGTGTTGTGTGTGTGTGTGTGTGTGTTGGTGTGTGTCGTACCACAGCGGCCGTGGTTCCCCCTGCTGCCCAGGAGAGCTCCGTGTCTGCTCCTCAGTCCAGCTCAGCCAGCCAGAACTCAGCTGTGCCTCAAACTGAATCCCTCGAGTCAAACAAGGACACGCAGGAGGCCGGCGAAGCTCCTCCGGCGGCACAGCAGGAGAGGAAAGGTACTCGGAGTCAAAGATCGGCTCGTGTCCGGCCGGGTGTGCAGCTATCAGCTCCATCTCAGGCCGTTCATCCCATCCTCCACTTCATGTGCTTCCATCCTCATCTGTCTGCTTGTTGCTGCTGGTTCTGTCCTGCTCATTAGTGTGTAACAGGGACACTGATCTGTTTTCTGTCTGCATTCATTGACAGATCTGGTCTGAACAGTGTCGTGTGGAATTTAACTATTGGACGGCCTTGTTTGTATTTGCATTCAAGGTTTGTTTATTGACACCGAGACCACTGAGGAGGCTGGAACGAATCCATGTTCACCATCTGTTGCAAATCTGCTCTCTTTTGAAGATGATTGCAGTTCATTCAGGTCTTTGAATTGCCTTTGTGTGTGTGTACACACCCCGAAGATCTGTTTCTTCTTGTACCCCTGCTACGCCTGCTGGGTTTAGATGTCTCTCCAAAATTCTGTCGCTTTGTTAACTATCAGTGTGTCTTTCCCCCCCTGGTGACATCATATGTTACTGGTCTCCCTGTGGTTCAGCCAGTTGGTGTTCAAGGTGTTGGCAGGCTCTTCCACAAGACTCTCAGGAGGGCAGTGTGTGTCTGACCATTTTATTATTGTTATCCTGGATTGCACTTGAACTTGTGCAGAGAATAGAGTCCGTCATCCTCCAGCTATGAAAGAGAACTCTGTGAATACCGTTCGCGTCTCTCGCTAGATGAAGTACAAACTCTCACGACACTCAACTAAAACAATCAGGCTCTCAACACTGGAGTGAGCACAAGTAGCCTCGTCCTGTCCAAATCCCATTCACTTAATTAGACGGTGAGAAAATAGTTTCTACTCTGAGATGTTTGCAGGAAGATTTACTGCCCTTCGTCTTGCATTCAGCACCTGCTTTCTTCCATTTCTATCTGTTTCATTCACTTCTTGTCTTGTGCTGTATAACGCCCCGTGCTCTTATGGTCTGGAAAAGCCCCCTGTTGGCAGTGTGGTCGACCGGCGTCACGTCACGTCTGTCACATCCACCTCCATAGTCTCATTCCGGTTTCTGGCCACTTGGGCGGGTTCCTGTTGCTCAGACAAAAGATCCCCCGCCTGGAAGCCCCACCTGCCACCTTGTCAACAAAAGAGCTGCTTATAAATGCAGGGATTTCTCCTGCGAAACCTCAAAGGCATCGGGTGTCTAGACTGAGGAAGCATTCACCAGAAACCTTTGTTCAATCGGTCATATGCTTTTGTCAGAATGAGACATTCAATGTCATGAAGTTGTCATTTCTTTTGTCCTCACAGCTGTTGTCTTCCCATAGAGCATGCTACTCTGTATAATGGCACACCACTAATACTTGCTTTTAATCCTGTACTCAGTCCTCCTGCTGTGTTTTCTTTTCTTTGTAGATGACGACATGAAAGCTGAGTCAGGCAGTGAAGACACACGCCCTGATGACACGCCGGCACCCACCGACGATCAGCGGCAGCCTGAAGCAAGTAGCGGCGGCAGCCAGGTGTTTGAATCCGGGAGCCACGGGAAACCGGAGCAGCCTGACCTGGATGATAAATCCTCCCGGTCCTCTTTTACCAGCCAGGATGGGACAGGTAAACCTCAGATGTTTTTAACTCAGATACCAATGCAACACGTTTGCTCTGGGTGTTGATGTGTAACATCGATCCGATATAAGCTGTCTGCCTCCGTCTGTCCATGTGAAGGAAACTGAATTATTATTTCTCATTCATTTCATATACAATAGTCCCATGAGAACTTCAGAATTCAGAAGTAGTATGAATATATAGCTCAGCCTCTTTGTCCCGATACCCGATCCAGCAGCATCAGAATGGGATCGGTGCATTTATCAAGGCAGAACAATCAAACTCCGGCATCAGCCGGGTCGTGTTAGGAAACGAATCGGTGTGACTGTTTGAATCAACGCTGGCTTTGTCGTTGCACTGACGGTGTTCTCCGCTCTCTGAACGACAGACGAGTATAATGAAAAGCTGAAGAGTGACAGAGCAACAACAGGCGCCCGGGACTCCAACAGCCAAACATCCAGAGGCAGCAAGGAGGTGAGGCATCGAGAGCAGGGACACGTTTAACATTCCAAACACTGTAAAACGCATCAATACTGAACCAAAAAACACGTTTGAATACTGATTTAATTGTGTAGTAAATCTTGTGAGTAACTGGTTGGTCATGTTCCTCTTCTTCTTCACCTGCATGGTAAACTAAAATGTTTCCTGATTTCCAGTAATAGTCAGACCAGTTCTGTAAAGTAATTAATGTTTGGACAACGGTATCAGAGAAGAGGAAGGATGTTCTTCTTCTCTGTGTTGTACGTTTCAATGCCTCCTCGTGTGTTTCAGTCGTCTCCGGTGCGCTCCGACGGAGAATCTTCACGTCTCAGCTTCTTCAAAAAGGACCTCGCAGTGAACCTGAACAACCTGTTCAAACTGGGTCAGGAGGGTAAATACAGGGTCTACCACAACCAGTACAGCACCAACGTCCTGGCCCTCAACAAGCACCAGCACCGGGAGGACCACGACAAGCGGCGCCACCTCTCCCACAAGTTCAGCCTGACCACTGCGTCCGAGTTCAAGTGGAACGGATCCATCTACGGGTCGCGGAGTCTGACGGTCTCCACCCTGCGTCTCACCATCATCCAGCTGGAAACCAACGTCCCTGGACCGTTTATGCACCCTAACTGGGCATCGCACAGGTACGACCTTCATCATCTTATAGAGGGAAATTAAATGTTGTCACCTCATCATATATTGAATACAGATGAGGTGATTGAGGCGCACACACACAGACAGAAGACAACTAGATTCTCTTAGATGAGATATAACCTTTAATTCATCGACTGGTTAGCAGATGTTTTTTGTTAATTCAGTTAGGCATGCAGGCTTTATGCTAAGCTATCCAGCTGCTAGCTGTAAACTCTGTATACACACAGTATGTTTCTTATTTGGTGTAGGATTTTCTAGTATGATGAAGAGGTTGTTCAGTGTTACCTGCTCCCATATGAAGTGTCTTTGATTTTCTCAGGACCAACTGGAACAAAGCAGTGCAGATGTGCAGCAAGGCTCGGGAATTCGCTTTGGCCTTGGCGATCCTGGAGTGTGCCATCAAACCGGTGGTGACGCTGTCCGTGTGGAAAGATTCTCTTGGACACACGAGGTAAAGGAGGAGCAGCTGCAGGACTGGTATCCGACTCCAACAGTACTACCAGGTACTGTGCTGTCCGTTTGCCGTAACATCCTGGTTAGATCGTCGTTGTGTTTTTTCCCGCTTCAGGCTACATCGCATGACCTCCGTGGAGCGCGAGGACAAAGAGAAAGTGAAAAAACGCGAGAAAAAACTGGAGGACGAGGAGACCCTGCAACAGGCCACATGGGTGAAGTACACCATCCCCATCAAACACCAGGTACACAGCAGTATCCTACATTTTACCCACTGATGCGGCAAAGATCATACTGGTTGTGTATATATATTATCAGCACAGTGTAGATTAGACTCATTTAAATATTGTTACTGTGACCTAAAGGCTTCCCTCATGTTTCTCATTTGTAATGTGCATAAAGGCCGTCTGAAAACATCCGTGGATGTCGTTGTTTTTCCTCTGCATACTTCATTATAGTGTGTTGTTTTGTGTTCTTCTGTGCAGGTGTGGAAGCAGAAGGGCGAGGAGTACCGAGTGACCGGATACGGAGGCTGGAGCTGGATCAGCAAGACTCACGTGCCACGTTTTGTTCCGAAGCTACCAGGAAACACAAACGTCAACTACCGCAAGCAACTGGAGGGTAAGAGGCTGAGCTCTCCCCTGATGGTGCTGGTTTCATGTCTGCTGCCGGAGCATGTAGCTCATACTCTATTTGTTGTTCACAATAGCTCAAACTCGCAAGGAAAATGCAGCAGCTCGCACGAAAAAACTGAAAAAGGTGACGGAGGGTGAGAAGCCGACTCCCCAAAACACAGCGGAGGAGGACAAGGAGGGAGGATCCATCGGCGCGGCGTCTCAGAGCACCTTGTCGGAGGAGGGACAGACATCCATCGAGCAAGGAACGACCGTATTGGAGAAGAAGGAGACGCCTGCAGAAGAGGAGCAGGGGAAACATGCGGAAGAAGAGCAAGAAAAACCTGCAGAAGAGGAGAAAGAGAAACCTGCAGAAGAGAAGATAGAAGATAAGAAGATGGAGGTTGACCCCTGCCTGGAAACGGCGGCTTCATGTGAAGAAAAAGGTACATGTGAAACATTTCATTGGCTCTGATTTATCTTTAAATGTTCTTTAATGCTGTTTGTGAACAAGTTTCTACTCATCCGACTCAACTTAGATACCGCACAGCCCTGAAACTGCTCTCAGAAGTTTTCTCCACTCGTCCACTGACCTCCTTCACTTTGTATTTTAGAGATACTTGAAAACAAAGACCCGTCCTCTCCTGCTGTGCAGCCGATAAAGGAAGAGCAGGTCCAGACAGTTGAGCAACCCAAGAAGGAGGAGACCACCACATCGAAGCTGTTCTACGACGTCGTGAACGTCAGTGAAGGCTTCCAGTTACGAACAGCTTATAAGAAGAAGGTCAAACCCTCCAAGCTGGACGGGCTCTTGGAGCGGCGAGTGAAACAGTTCACCTTGGAGGAGAAGCAGAGGCTAGAGCGGATGAGGCAGGCGGCCCTGCTGTCGAAAACAGCTGCCTCCAGGCCTCCTTCCGGGGTCAAGACTGAAGGATCTGCAGCAGCGAAGCAGCAGCCCGCTGTGAGCCCCTGTGTTAAAGTAGAGGAGGAGGAGGGTCTGCAGGTGAAGGACGGTATTGTTAAAAAGCTCAACTTTGAACAGGAGCAGACTGAGGTGAAAACAAACGACACGGATGTTAAATTCGACTCCACGGCTTCCAACAACAGCAAGCAGACAGAGGTGAGCGGTGCTGAGGGGAACGGTGGGGCGGCTGCAGCCGTCAAAGACGTCAACGGAGGGTCCTTAGCAACCGCCGGGCTCAACAGTAAAAACAACTGTATATCGGAGGCAATAGAAAACAAAGAGAAGACACAGAGACCAGAGGTGGCTTGGGAGAATGCAAAAAAGCGCGGGTACGAGGAAATGGCTCAAAGCAGTGACCAGAAAGATCCGGAGAACATGGAGGTGGAGCAAAGCAGGACCAGTCCAGTGCAGGTGAACGGAGAAACGGTGACCGGCGCTCCCGCACACTCCAACGTCAACTCAAACCCCGACGGTCGAGACCAAGGTGAAGTAAAAGAGCCTGTTAAGTCTCTGATGAACGGAAACTTCTCCCAAAATGATTTGGCCAGCATAGATGGTCCACCTCCCCTGAAAGTTCCCAAACTAGAGAACCACATAGCTGAGAAAGGCGACTCTCTCAGCGCCGTAAGCAATAAGAATCAGGATGTGCCCGTCGGCTCTGGAGGGGCAGCGCCTGCTAAGCTTTCATCTTCGAGCCTGTCTTCCGTTAATAGTAATAATACTGACATTAGCAGTAGTAGCGAAGGTTTAAAGACTTCCCCACAAGGCTCCGTGACCACTAATACCAACACCACGGACCCTCAGAACACCCAAAAACCTGACATGTCCAGCAGTGTCAGTAAGCCTGCTGCGACGTCTCAAGCAGCAAGTAGCGCGGCCTCCTCTACCACCACTTCCACTGCCAAGCCGAGGTCCCTGGCACCAGGCGCGGCACCTCCCCAGAAGACCAAACCCCTCACTGCAGCTGCCCCCGACACCAAGCTGGGCACAACGAGCAGCTCCATGACGATAAGCAAAGAGTATACCACCAGAGGCCGGGTCAGTCTGCTCAGGTTCTCCAAGTGTAAGAAGGCCCGGTCAGGAACGGCCCTTCCATCCTACCGGAAATTTGTCACCAAGAGCAGCAAGAAGAGCATCTTCATCCTGCCGAATGATGATCTGCAGAGGCTGGCGAGGAGAGCCGGCATCAGAGAGGTGCCCATCTTCAGCTACAACGCCAAACCAGCCCAGGATATATGGCCCTACCCGTCACCAAGGCCCACGTTTGGGATCACATGGAGGTTGGTAACACATCTCAACCACCACTTGATAACCGCCTGGTGAACATGGTTGGATCACTAGTTTTGTTGATGGGCCAAATGGGAATGTAACAGACATTTACTGTCTCTGGAATAATCAGCTGATGCTCTTTGTGTAGGTACCGTCTCCAGACCGTGAGGTCGCTGGCAGGAGTCAGCCTGATGCTGAGGCTGCTGTGGTCCTGTCTGAGGTGGGACGACATGGCGGTGAAGCCCTCCGCCGCCGTAGGGACGACTCGGAAAGGTTCGGACCTTCTCCACCCTTTATGTTATTCCTCCTTCCGTCTCTGTTTGCCTTTTAAGAATGGATCATTCCGTTAGTTTCCATTTCAGTTAAAACTTCTGTTTAGAAATGTTTAAAGTAATATAACTATTAAGTGTTGTCATTTTTGAATAACTTTGCTGAGTTGATTCCCTCCACAGAAACGACGGACACAGACATCATCACAACTGAGATTATAAAGAGGAGGGACGTGGGGCCGTACGGCATCCGCTCGGAATACTGCATCAGGAAGATCATATGTCCCCTTGGAAACAGAGACACTCCCAAAGGTAACACATCAAATGTTTTGGGGAAACGATATAGAACAGGTAGAGATTTAAAGAATGACCAGGATTCGCTGCTGCAGGAGTTTTGGTAATGTTTTGTGAGAATAATGAAACGCTTGTTTCTCTGTGAATAGAAACACCGACCCCACAGAGGAAAGGCCTGCGCTCAAGCGCCTTGAGACCCAAGAAGCAGGAGCCAGCCAAGCTGACCGGGCCGATAGCTGTGGAGACGTGGGTCCCCGAGGAGGATCTGGAGCTGTGGGAGATCAGGGCCTTTGCAGAAAGGTTAGAAATGCACAGACATCTTTTGATGAATTCTTCTGAGGGAACGGTCCTTCATCCTGATCCTCGGTGTTACAGACTGGAGAGGGAGAAGTCACAGGGAGTCGATTCCTCCAAGACTGGCGGTGCTCTGAGGACGGCAGAGGAAGTAAAGGCCCATTTAGAGAATCAGCTGAAACAAGCGCGACTGGCTGCCCAGCAGGTGGGGACACTGCTGGTTTTATACACCCCTGTTCAGGTTTAAACCGGGTGGAGCTGTACTTTGATGTCACTAAATTCCATATACTTTGCTGTTTTTTAGAAACGCCTGGAGCAGCAGAGACCAGCCACCCCTTCTACAGCTACAAACACCACCACTTCCTCCGCCAGCTCTCCCAGCACCTTCAGCACGCCAGTGTCCACCGGCCAGAGGCCCACTCAGGTCTCGTCCGGAACCAAGATGGTCCTGGCCTCCAAACTGGGCTCTCCGGTTTCCTTCCAGCAGGACAAGAACTTCCACCAGTCGTTCGCTTCCTGGGTCAAGCAGGGTCAGACCAACAACAGCTCAGGTAAGCCAGTGAAGGATGAATCACCTTCAGCCATGTGAAGTCCAGCATCCAAAGTTGCGTGCTTCATCGTTTTGTGTTGGAGGCAGGCAGCCTCTTTACCTTTCCCATCAGTTTATCAATTTTTTTTGTTGTTATTTGAGAGCCATAACCGTTCATAAAAAGTCATCCCTATGATTTTTCACATCAAATTCCTCTATGGCAGGTGGTGTCCACTTTCAGTCCTTTGAAAACTAGATTTCCAATTTCTCAGTGTTTTCTATCCCAGTGGGACACATGGGAGCCTTTGTGTTATCAGAAGATTAAACACATAGCAAAAGGATAATCCGCGCTTTTTTAAACATCAGCCCCTCTCCTGACTCACACCAAGTGGACACCACAGCTGTAGACTGGCTATTGTGGTGGCCCTTATGGGTATGCGTGACTGCAGGT
>CAAKHC010001255.1:1605-16008 GCA_901007825.1 Macroramphosus scolopax
GGGGGGGGGGGCTCCAGCCAGAAGCTGATGCTATTTGTTGGGGGGGCCAAAGTCCAACTGCTGTTTGGCGTCTTTCACCATCTATGAATTATTCCAATGCAGCCACGTAATATATTTTGATATTTGAACCCATAGAAGTTCAGAGAAGTCGTCACAACATCCACATAGCAGCTAAAGTCACATTACAGCCCCCCCCCCCACACACACACCCACACACACACACACACACACACACACACACACACACACACAAACACACACCCACACACACACACACACACACACACACACACACACACACACAAAAAATCCCATTTTCTCCTTGAACTGTTTCACACTCAGCAGACTGGCAAATGTTCTCAATTAAATATGAAGCTTCTTCTTCTTCTTTTTTTTTGGGTCCAGACATGGTGGGTTTTTATATCAAAGATGACTTTAATTGCCAAACTAGTTAGAAAATGTCACTGACATTCCAAGGTTGTTGACAGCCGAGTGAATTGACAAGCAGTTGGAATGTGTGAGGCATCCACCAGAAATAAAAGGAACAGTACGTGATTCAGTCCCGCACAGCCGAGCACAAACCCGGGACGTTGGACGTGCATGTAGTAAGTAATTGTACTGTAATCTGCGTTATGACCATCTTCCCCGATACTCTGAGACCTCTGCAGTGTTTCCTCCGTGTGGTAAAGTGTAGATAGAAATCGACCTCGCTGCGTTCAAGGGTCATGAATATACAACCTGCACATTAACTTCACATGTCGAGCCTCTTCAGCCCAGCGCGGTGCAGCCGCAGCTTCTGATTGTGGAGAGCTTTCCTCTACACAACATTTACAAATCGGCTTTTATTTTTTGTTTCAGCTTCACACGCATGGTTTGCATGTGACTTCTGCACGATGCGTCATTCAACCATCATATCTCTGTGAAGCGGGTCAGACGAGGTCGTCCGCCCTCATGTCAGAGCAGACGTATACGGTGCGTTATGCTTTTGATTCTCGACTTCACTCTGCACCTGCCAGCCGAAACGCACCAGGCGTGCACGGCTCAGCTGCACGGACGACTCAGCTGCTGTGACATCACAGCCCACGAGAGCGGCCCGACCACGAGAGGCGGGCGGCAGGTTTGTACTGACGTGCAGCTGGTTTCCATCTTTTCACGACTACCTGGTCGTCCAGGCGGAAACTTGGCAAAAGCTGCAGAAAACTGTGTAAAAAGTATTAAATATATCGCCTCAATGTCTCAGAGGCAGTAAACACACAGCAATGAAAGAGACTAATAGACATTTATAATACATAATTTCTTTGTAAGCTTCTTACTGAGTTTGTGAAGGTCGGCATCACGAATCAGAGATTTTCTAATAAATCAAGGCCACCGATAAAAACAAGTCTGTTTGAGGTGGAAATGCAGCAGGTTTAACGATTCTCTCTGTTAGGAGACAAGAAACACGGCAGGGTTTGGTAGTTTGGCCTTAATGAGGATGTTCAGTGATTCCTAAATGAAGCTCCAGAAACATTCAAAATAATCCTTATAAATGAGTTATTATACATTTTAAACAGAAACCGTTGGATTCAAATGTTGGTGATTCAAAGTGGAGTTTTTGTTGAGAACCAAGTGTTAATAAATGCAGCATCGAGTCCCGCAGCAGCGTCACAGCCGCTGTGTTCTCAGTCCTCCAGTCACTTGACAGATGAGCGTATGCAAACCACTCACATCTTTACAAGACCCGAGTCAGTGAAGAATCGTGTGTTCTTTTTAATAGTGGGATGATTTATTTTGCAATTCCCACTCTGTGCTGAGAAGGCAGAATCCCCCCCCCGCAGCCCCCCCAACCCCACCCCAGAGTCACCCGACCCAGAAGTGATGTGCCAGCATCCACACCTTCTTTGAACAAAACAAAAACACTATTATTGTGTTTGTTCTGAGTTCATCTGCGTGACCGACTGCTGTTATTGACTGATGAGTAATTCTACGTTCACACTCGTTAACATGACGGACACCTTTGAACAAAGAGGAGGAGGAAGAGGAGGGAGTCTCAGAGGGCTCGTTCCAAGAACAGACCTGGTGTTTCCAAGAGACCCAAGCTGATTCATTCAGGTTGTATTGAGATTAAAAGGCCGTGCAAAGCTCCGCTGCTCCTCTCTGGCTTACAGCCTTAACATGTTGATGTCAAGTGTTTAACTGCAGTCTGGACATTAACAGCAGGAAAGAAACACAACACGCAATTAGTTGTCAAGAAATTGATTCTAGGAATTAATACAGGATGATTCAGCATTGATATACAACTGCAGCTGACTCCTGCACTGACACACACACACACACACACACACACACACACACACACATCATTCTGATGGTGCTAACAGATGTGTTTGTCTTCATATAGGCAGAGCAGCAACACGGCGGCAGCGACAAGCTGCCCTGACAGCAATAATAATTGTCGTCGGGCTGTGAGCCGGCTTCCATTCCACAGTCACTCAGTCACGAGAAGCAGGTGAGAACATGGTCGCAGGCGGAGTCGCAGCCAGCAGCGAGACCCCGTCTTCATTACGTGGAACAAGGAATCATTTACAGAGCAAAGAGGCAATCTGACAAACACACCGACTCGGTTGCATATTTCTCTGGAACCTCCATCGTGGCGTGATTTGATTCAAGGTGGCGCATCAGCTCTGCACCTCCGTAACAGTCTCAATACTGCAGTGCTGTCGCCCGAATGGTGACCTAATAACCTTGCACCCGGATCGCAGCACCGTCCTTTGCTTCTTCCTGGACACCAGGCAGCTCTGTGCTGCTCTGTCCTGTCTGTTCATCAAAGGCCTTTGATTAGCTGATCCTTCGCTCCTCCTGCAGTGGATCGTTTCTGACCCTGACGCCTGCAGCTGGCTGAACGATCGTCCCTCTGACGGTGTGAAGAAGCTTTTAGATCAGAGTTTGTACCAATAACAAAAAGTCAGTCCAGAAGCCGGGCAGATTCTCATCCATCCACTGTGTTTGACTGACAAGAGTCCCGGGCATTTAACCTGCTGTGGGGATTCGCTGACACCTGGAGGTCACGTCAGAGGTCACACTGGGAGGCAACCTCAACGTTTGTCACGTTGTCGGGACGAATCAATGAGGAGCCGTCAGGACGGGAATCACAACAAATGTTTTGTTTCATATCTATTGATTTATTTTATATTGGCTTCAGTATTTATATCTAAATGAACCGACCGTCTGTAAACAGTGTTGTATCGTACCTGTTGTTTTACCTTCCAGTCTGTGCGTGCATCCCTGCATTGAACCGTGTACACAACATGCTCTCTGCGTGCGTCCCTGTGTTTTGTCCTCCGGGTGGAAGAGTTCCTGCCTCAGTGTGCAGCTGGTTGAAGTGCACGGGGGATGCGGACGTCGGTGGAAGGTCCTGCACTCCTGCAGCGCGACGGATGACAGTTGTTGTTGTTGTTCTCTCTCTGTTGTTGTCTCTTATTGAGGATTTGACAAAAGGTGCCTGTAACAAAGGCGAGACCTCGTCTACCCCGAGGAGGAAACACCGAGGCATAAGGAAGGAGGTGGAGGAGTGTAGTGCACGAGGAAAACAACAACCGCTGCACGAGTGCAACATCTGAGGTCAGGACTCTGCACACCTCTTACACCTGGATGCAGTGTAAACATCTGGCCAGATGTGAGGAGTTCTTCATAATGCAATTACTGCTACAGAAATACTGAGTAGAAAAAGATGAAGGAAGATGAAGGTTTAAGAAGTGTGTGCCAACTAGTGGTCGACTTCTGAATTACAGAAGAATCCTCAAGGTGGCATTTGGCTCTTCTGAAGCCGTCACTTCTCTCCATCTGTTTGCAGGATTATCCAAAAAGTCACGGATGCATCCTGACGGAGGGAAGAACCATCGCTCCTTATCTCTATCCACCACTGCGCCATCGGTCTTTGAGGGCTTTATCACATGAATCTCCCCGACAGGCTTCGTCCCCTGACGGTTAATATTCTACAGATCTTCATTCTGCCCTCTGAAAAAACAAGAAGACGCAAGTTCCTCAGCCTCCGTTTGATTCCGGCAATTAAACCGAGCGCCACCTGTCTGCTGCGGAATCAAAGAGGTATTTAGGAGAGCCATTGTCCCGGCGTTCATCCGCAGGTGAGAGGTTCGATGCGTTCATCATGCATCGGTCTGGTTTCTTCACACGCATCATTACAAATCTGTCGACCCCTGCAACTTCCGACCAGACATTCAGGCAATTAATGCAGGACACTAACCCGACACGCCAGATGGTTGGTCCAGCTGCCGCGCCAGGTAAGCAGGATACCCTGCCTTCCTCTAATTTAATGGACTTCGACTGGAGAGAACAACTGCCCCCCCTCCCCCCTCCCTCCCCCATTATAATACGCATTTCCATCCTTTCCTCTCGGCTTCTCCTCCTCTGATTCCTATTCAAGTTTAGAGAAGTGGACACACTGAGAGGAAATCAATTTGATCCGTGCCCATGGGCGGCTTTCAGAGAGCTCCTAAACCTGCCTTTCTTCTCTGCCCATATTTCTTTTTTTTATTTTTTTTTTTTATTGCGTGTCGCAAAAATTCCTTTTGTGTGGCGGCGAAGACGAGTGTCAAATCTCAAAGAGCTAAGACCACAGTGACAGCTACTCGGCTCCGCTTGGGGAAATGCCACTTGCCAGCCTTCAAGTGCGACACTGGAAATATCAACTTGACTAAATGACATTTAGAAACCTCATTTGAGGGGGAGGTGCTTCCGCCCGACACGGAGCTGAATCCTCCATCGCCCTGTTTCGGAGGAACGGTCGGAGAGACGGAACACAACATGACAATCAGGAGCTTTACAGGACCTCGATCTGAAGGTCTAAAGGTTCGAATTAATTGTTTTACGACATCTGAGCAGAACATGTCTTTATTGCTTTTATTATGCTGCTGTGAAACCTTAAATTAAATCTTTTATCAGCCCATCTGCTTCCTGTTTTTGGGTCCTTGGACGTAGAAGCGATCGTTTCTCGTGAGTTTTAAAGGTGCAATTTGTAGCAGATGAGACATTTTTTTTTTATTAATTTAATTTTAATTTGAACATGTTTTATTCATCCTGAAGAGAAATAATCATCTGCTCACAGTCGACTGCCACTTGCCTACTTGCTCAAGGGAACGTCAGCTGAAGCTTCACTAACTCCACCCACATCTTTTCCAACCGATCCTTGGGATCGAACCGGCGACCTTTTTGGCCCCGCTTCTCTAACCATCTGGCCACAGCTGCGAGATATGAATATTTCATACTCCGAACCCACTAGGGGGCAGCACATACCACCAGCAAGTTGTGGCGTTCCAACTATCGTAAGAAAGAAGGACTTGCTAACTTCCTCCCAGCGGGAGGGTTCCAACACTCGTGCATGGGAACAATCTCTGTATAGTAACTGAACGAATGAAACGTGTCTCACTGTCGCCTCCAGAGGAAGCGAGGCCAAATTACACCTTTAAACTGACTGATGGTGCAAATGTCAGAAACGAGAGGCGAGCGAGGACGACGCATAAACTACAAACAGGTGGTGAAGAAGGTCGAGCTGAGAGGAAACACAAAGCACACGGTCACTTCACAGAGCTCGTAGTAAAGACGTCCTGACTTTCCTTTCACCCGCTGTCCTTGTGTGCGTCGGCTTTTATCCGTAACAGCGAGGGCCGAGCTCGCCGTCCCAAGGTCGCCCTGCATGTACACACACATCATACAGAACGTACACGTCCACTCAAAGACGACACGCAGGGACGTCCAACATTCAAAGGACTCATGGACGCTGAAGACGGTGGAAGATGCTTTCATATACTGTTCATTATTCATAAACCTGAATAATTAGCGAAGCAAACATGTAAGGCAGCACAACATTTCCTCCCTCTCAGCTTCAAGCCGATGCTGTCAGACGCCCTTCAGTCCGTCTCCGAAGAACATTAATTAAAATATAAAATTCAAGCCCCGTCACCTCCTCCGCCGAACGATTCCTTTACGGAGGAAAAAAAGACGGTCAGATAAGTTTCGTCAAACTTGCAAAGAACAAACAAACTATATATATATATATATATTTCTTTCACAGCGGAACACTTTGCAGGAAAGACGAGTTATCACGCAAGGTGATATTGAGGTAAATGGTGGAGAGACAAAGAGGTTTTCTGCTGCTTTGCTACAATCAGCGGCGCGTCTCTGGGGAGGTGAAGCTGTTTCTCCTCTGTCGCCTCCTCAGTCATCCACGCTCAAACGGAGGGACCTTGGTGGGGAGCAGTTGGCGGCAAGCGATGAAGACATCTTTAGCGAGAGGGGGAGGGGGGAGGGGGGGGGAGGGAGGACGCGCCACGAGGAATGAAGCCTCCACTTCACAGCGTACAGGGAAGCAAAAGGAGACATCAGGGAAGGCCTGGTGTTCCATATCAGACGTGCAAGTCTCAGGATGAAGGAGGGAACACTACCCAGGAATAAGAACAATAAAGGACGGAATCATGAAAGGCATCACAAGGTTGTGCTAAAGTGACGGTTTAAAGGCCTGTGGAGCCGTTTGAAGACGTCTCCTTCTGCGCTTTGAAAAAAAAAAAGAAAAAAAAAGATGCTGATTTGCTGAAAGTTTCCTCTCGTCTCAACTGTGAAGTTACAAGTTTGTGCCGATGCGTATAACAACCTTGACCTGAGCGGCGTCTCTTAATGCGACTCGTTTACTCCAACTAACAACCGTATGAATCGCAGGGCCAGAATGATCCTTGCATGAAGTCCCGTCACCGCTCCTGCATGATTAATGCGCGACAGTCAGGAGGAGCTGGTTCCCACGAGGAAACAACCCGCAGCAAACGGGCATTTGTTCATTTGCAAACAGCCTGGAATGCTCAGCACAGCCCCTTAATAGCAATAATACTCTTAAAAAATAAGTAAGCAGGAAGGTCTCCTCATGCCTCCGTGTGTCCCTGCAGGGCGTCTGGTCATTAGGAGGCTGCAGGGAGGAAGAGGATGTTGAAAGAAACTCAACTGTGAGACAAGAACGGGAGCGAGAGTAAAATTACCTGACAAGCTCAGTCGAGCTGCGGGGAGACGTCCCTGACCGCCGCCCCACCCGGCCGACATGTTCCGACATTAAAGAGGGGGGTGAAGCATCAGTGAAGGACGGCTCCCGGCTGAACCCCCCCCTGCAGCTGCTACTCACAGGAAGAGAAGCCTCGCAGGAGTCAACCTGTCGTCAGACTAACACGCACAGATCCACCTGTCTTTCAATCCACATCAGGGGCGGATGGACGGGTCTGTTTATCCACCCATACACCTATTAGTGTGATCGATGCCTCGGCGAGCGGGATGGAGCGCGTCCGCACGTCGATGCCTCCTTGATCGGTACATCACAATATCTTATTGATAACAGACCGTGTCAGGTATTGACAAAAGCTTGTGTATTTAAATCCCATTGAGGAGCTGCGTCCCTGCAGGGAGCAGACGCAGCATCTCTGCTCGGTGTGAAGGAGTCGCTCTTATTATCATTGTTTTAGGTTATAAAGATAATAAAAGTAGGATTTGGTGACTTTAGTGACACATCAGGGGCGAGGCCACGGGGGGGGGTCAGGGGTGGGTGAAGTGTCCTCAGCTTGTCAGCATGTTTGGGGATGCTGAGCTGACTGAGATCATTCATCACATGAAGCTGCAGAGCAGGAGAATTCTTAAAGTAGAAGGAGAGGACAAATCTGTCCACCATGTGGTGCATGTATCCCTTCAAGAGCATTCAATAAGGTTAAATCACGTTGCTTCTCATAAGGCCCTACTTCCTGTCACGGGTGGGTCGACCTATAACCATCACTGAAGAGCAGATGCATTAAGGTCGTCCAGGATTAGGATGTGGGCGTCCGACCTGGAGGACTTACAATGGAGACAAACAGGAAACTGTAACTTGTTATTGGAAATAAAAGACCGGAGATGTTCTGCGACCTTGAACGTAGCCCGTCCCTGCAGGTCTTTGACCCGCGCTCAATTTGAGCCAGCAAACACAACAGAATTGTCTGGCTAAGATACAAGTGTGAGGTGTGAAACCATCCAACACGACTGCACCAAATCATCATATCACAAAGATTGAAGACTCCTGTCAGACTTGGTTGCATTCGACACATCCTGCAGCAGCAGCAGCAGCATCTGCACACACGTACAGAAACACCAAACCAAGAGAGAAAACATCTTCCCAGCAAGACGTAAGTGACGGTAATGGAAGCACTGACTTTGTGCCAACCTGTCACACAATTGTTGTGCAGCCTCAGTTGAATTAACCAGAGATGAGGACACAACTCAATTCAATTAAACCCAGATGACCAACAATAAATGATGTGGACGCCGCGGAAAATCAATATTAGGCTACAGGAACGAAATAACTGTCATTTTAACAGCAGAATAAAACATCAGTGGAGCAGACAACACAGGGGGACGCACAAACAGTATAATCTCTGCAGCGGCTGCAGACACAGACACACACTCTTTAAAGCAAAGAGAGCTGCACAGTTTGAAATGCACGACGGTTGTTTGTGTTTGCAGAAAGTTGGTTGTTGTTTTAATCTTAATGCTCAGTAAAATAACTTGTGTGGAAAAGTTACTAGTTTTGCCCGTGCGGATGACCGCAGGTGGGAACTATACTGCCCCCTGCAGGCTGGATCAACATGCAGGAACATGCACAGAAGGATGTAGGCACACGCACACATGCACACAAACACGTGCACGGTCATTGAGACCGGTGATGGATCGACATCCACCCTCTGCAGTGAGAGTTTCTTGCCCCGTGCATTCTTTATTCTGTTCTAGTGATTCCCTTCTGCCAATCTATACGGCGATACGGCCCCATGCATGCAAATAGAAACTAATCAAGTGTGCAGAAATAGCCTGCAAACAGGGAATCCAGGTCTTAGCTGATAAACAGCATCCCATTCCAAAATATTACCTCCTGCATCCTTTCAGTCGGTGGAATATGAGCGGGAGGAGGCTGCACACGTCAGATGCTCGATTCGTTTTGTTTGCCGTGTTAAATCTCCGGGTATGAAAACAGGCTTACTCATGATGCTGCGGCTAACTGAGCGGCATCTGAATGAGGATGAAGATGATCTACAGTGTGATCGCAAGTTTTATGCCACAAGCCAGACGAGGCTGCGATAGATTACGGATATCACAAGTTGAATGTTTTTTTTTCTTCTCGGGAAACATTCTATAGCTTCGACTTCTGTGATGCACCGACTCCCAGTTCAGTGGTGGGGAGAGGAATCCTCGAGGAGGCCGATGGGATGTTGATTTTTTTTTTGCCTCAATTATCACCCCAGGGTTCAGCTCAAAGACAGACGTTTAATAATTCATCTGCTCTTTAAATGCATCCACAGTCTTCCTCCGCAGGGTTTCCAAGCCGACGTGTTTTATTGGTGCTGTCACAACGCCCAGTCGTTTAAACCCTGAATCAAGGCGAGGGAAGGTGCCTCAGTTTGTTTTTCTTACAAAGAAGACAGAAAGAGACGGTCATATCCAGACAGAACGATCCCGGAGGAGAAGCCGGTAATTATGCACAAGAATAGAAAAAAAATATCCCACGTCGGCTGCTGCATCATCTTCTGCATGACACAAACTCAATTGAACAGGTTGTGACGCTGATGGCTCGCTGCAGGACATCAAGTGTGATGAGCAGGAACATGACACACGGGGTAAATGAGGGAGTAATGGAGAATCACATCAAGGACACTTGAACAATCCCCGACGGTGACCCGGAGGCGGCTCGAGAAGTCCACACGGCAAACACTTCAGAATACAACTGATGAGTCGGACAAAAAAAAATAAATAGTCTTCCTCGCTGAGAAGCACCAAATGAGGCCACTGTGTTAGAGCCACTCTGCTTGTCAAGTCGGGCTAAGAATGCTTTTCTTCACTTCCCCCAAAACAAGACGAGCAAGAGAGGGAAAAAAAAACAACAACAACTCGATACCTAGCAATCCATCCAGAATTGACACCCAAACAAAAGTGAACAGCGGCGGCCGGCCGTCTCTTGGCTCCGCTCGTACGTCATTAATCACACCCGTTTACAAAAGGAGCTCCGAACTACACACAGTGCTTAATTAAAGTTGGGCCTCCATTACTGAAGCAGATCCTGCTTTTATAGGATGAGACGGTAATTAGCCCCTCTACACCTTAGCGCTCATCTTCCTTTCCAGGGGTTACAAACACCGACTCATCAAGGGCATCCTTTAAATTACATCCTCGCTTCACGATACAGGAAGAAGAAGAGGATTATTGTTGAGATGAAGATCTGATGTGGACGACAACACAGATGTCTCGGACGGCCGGAAACAAACCAAGCAGGCTTCTTTTTTTTTGGGGCTTTTCGCAAGGTCAAACTGAATCCCGAGGAGACGAATAACCTTTCCTTGGAATCACTTTGGGTAATAACAAATAATGAGCCAATCTCCACTATTGGCAAAAGACCTATTGATTTCTTTCACCCACCAAAGGCTGAAATTATGACCTTAGCTCTTACAGGGATGGATATGTCCCGCTTTGCAGGATGAAATATCTATTTCATGTGATTGGGCGATGGGTCTGAAGCCCCCCCCCCCTTCCTCAGGGATGATGACATCACAATACACTGAATCAATACGCATCTTTACTTCCCATGTGAAACTTTAATGTGAAGTTCTGTGTCTTTGTCCACTGTATAAACACTCTGGAGAGTATTTGAATTACACGCACGTTGTTAGAAATATGCCAGTGACGCCCTCTGCTGGTGCGATCTGGTATTGGCGACGTAGGTTGGCGAGCTGTCGTCACTAAACCAGCTCACCCACCTCCTGACGCTGCAAACTGTGGAGTGACGTCACACCGACTTCACTGAGGCGTCTGACGGATCCCGTCCATCGTCTACGGCGAGCAGCCGCCACGACCGCCACCTCCATCCTGCATCACGGCGAGCTGCAGGATCGGTGGACGTATCTGCCTTCACACAATCAGGACGAGCATACGCAACAGTCCGGTGCAACAGTCAGAGTTCAAACTACCCCCCCTCCAACCCCCTTCTCAGGGCCTCGTTCTCCGGTCGAGCCTTGCCCATGACGTCATCGTTCCAAACTTCTCCCGGCGCTGAAGGACGGCGGTGGAGGCGGTGAGAGTTCGGGGCTTCGCCTCTTTAAAACCAGAAGATTGAATATCTTGGCAGGGGATTCATTACAATGATAATTCTTATTTATGAAGCCCTTTAAAACATTAAAAATAATCTCAGTGTACTGTACTTCCTATTAATTAACTTTTTTTTTTCCATCTCATCTCTCTTTCTTTCTCCTCTCTTACTTCCCACTGAACTTGACACACTAATAGGTTATGAATAATTCTGTTTCAGTTTAGACGGCAATTAGCCGCAACGCCGGAGGCCGTTCTCTTCCTCTCTAGTCGAGTGATGATTTAGGACCCAGCTGAGTTCGGGTGCTTTCGACCAGCCCGTGAAACATCGCACACACACATACACACACATATATATACACACACACACACACACCCACCCGACTCAGACAAGAAAAGGTAAACTGAGTAAATCTCCCATTGATAAAATCTTTTTGCTGATGTCAGTGGGGGAGAACTTTTAATTTGTGTATTATTAGTCACCAGGAAGAAGAAAACTGAGGAAAATGTGAGTAATTCATTTAATTGTAAAAGTAAACACTTCTGAAAAAGGCCCAACATGTGATAATGGAGAAATGAAGTCTCACAGTCTGATGTTCCGCCGAGAAAAAATAAAATCTCACCGCCGCTAATGAGCCATCGGACGTGTCGGGGAGCGGCGGCGCCGGGATGGATACATCAGAGACGAGCGGAGCGACTGTCGCTAGGCGGATTTAAATACAATAATTACAGCACAGACGTGAGCGAGAGGCCACAGGCACCGACACAAAGCTCCTCCACGAGGAAATGTCATGGTAACTAAATAATAGCAAGTGTAGCACACAAATGAAGGGGAAGGCGAGTACACATCAGGAGCAGAGAGACGGGATTGAAGGTTGGTTCTGCTGCAGACACGACGGAGCTCACAAGAGTTTCCTGGCGGGACGACGTCACCACGTCGGACCCGCTGAGCTGTCGTCAGCTGGTCGGTAGCTGAAAGCCTTTCCGTCCTCAAGGGACTGGATTCATTCATTCTTTATGTGATACATAAACAAACAAAAACAAAATATCCCCCAGTGGGAATAAAATAAATAAATAACTTCTGTATCAACCTGATGGATCACCTGGTGTTTGATATTCATCGGGGGAGGCGGCTAATCCACCTGTTGCCAATAGTAACGCTGCCTCCTCCTCATCCATCCGACCGCTGAGTCATTTGTCAAAATGTTTGCGTCCAAACTATCAACAGAAGCAGCAAAAAAAAAACAAACGACGAGCATTCTGAAATTCTGTGAATATAACGATGATTTAAATCTAAAACACGAGTGTGTGACAGCTTCTTTTCCAATTTCCCCACAATTAAGAAGAATGACAAGAGTTCTGCTAACGTGTTCGCAGATTCAGCTGACAGGTGAGAGACGCTGTCAGAAGAAAGTAGTAATAAGAAAACATCTTGTGAAGTAAAAACTGCATCCTGCTATTTGTACAACAGGTAGGAAGGGAACGCCCGAACGCCCCCTGCCAGACGGATCATCAGCCGCCGCCTCCACCACCGCCGTCTGGACCTCTTTACTTCCACCCCCCCTTGGAGTCAAAGCACCCAAAAAACTCCCCATACAAACATCCTAATCAGTACTTGTATTGTACTCACACATGACGGTGAGAAAAACGTTCCCCGACGCCAGGACGACCTTCTCCCTCGTCGCCCGGTCGTAGATGCCCACATGGCATTCGTAGGGGCCGTTGTCCGAGATCCGAACCTCTGGTAGCCTGGGACACAAAACAAAAGAAAACATTTGAGTAAAACTCACAAGGCGAAGTAAACATGAGTGGACACGGTCAACTTGATGAGCTTATAGAAGGTATTTATTGTTCTGTTGTAACTTTAAGGAGTATTCATTTATTAAAACACAGTAAAAAGTGGTAAAATTAACATGTTTTAGATGCTTTGATCTCCTCATAAACCTTCCTGGTTAATAACTAAAGTATTCGTGGAGCTCCGGGTTGGTTCAGGCAGAAGACTGAAGTCGTTTCGGCGCCTCGTCCTCAGGATGCTTCGCAGTGGATGACTCATCCCCAGCCGGTAACATCCCATCACATCCCGCAGGTGCACACAGAGGACACCGTCAGCTCACACTATCTGCTGCTGCGCCTGTCTCCCCCCACGCCAGCCCGCCTCCTCATCCCGCGTCGCATTTTAGTCAGATTTAACAGACATTAATGTCTATATGTATGATTATTAGGGGGGGGGGGATTAACGGAATCCTGGTGCTGTTGGGTTCTTCGAGAGCTCCCTGAAGCAGCGCCGCCTTTCCTGTCACATCTAACTGTAAACACACCGGCTATAAACGGTAATCTCCTTCCTCTACGACTGAAAATAGCCATAACATCGATAGAACAAAAACCACACGAGCGAACGCGTCTCTCTCATCTCGTCTTCCCTCCGCGAGGGAAGTCGACGGAATTAAAGCGACGAAACCTTTGTGATTCTCCACCTGCTTGTTTCACCGCCTCCGCCCGCTCTCACACGCAGACGCCATTGTTTACTGTTTTTTTATTCCGGTTTATTTCTCTCTTCTTCTGCATCTCAAAGGTGCTGAAATAAAAAACCCTCGTCATCAGTGTGCTTATGAAATAGGAGACGTGCAGGCTCGTAATCTGGGTGACACTTTGTTTAAATCAGCGGCTGATGGCTGCATTCCAATATTCACTGAGGTGTGTTCAACCTCTCCCAGGCTTCCTGTGTAGGTCCACCTATGATAGTTTGGTCTAATGTTCTTGTTGTCGCCTTGTGGTGAGACGGTTCTGTCGGGACCTTCCTGTGTCTGAGTTTCCTCCGGGTGCTCCGATTTACAACCGTAGCTCAAAAGGACTCGCACTTAGGTGAACGGTCAGTGTGACTGGTTGTCTGTCTCTGTGTGTCAGCCCTGTGATTGACAGGTGAGCAGTCCAGGGTTTAGCCCCGCCTCTCGCCCGTTATCAAGATTGACCCCTAGAGACACATAGAGACAGACAACCAGTCACACTTACCGTTAACCTAAGTGCGAGTCCTTTTGAGCCACAGTTGTAAATCGGAGCACCCGGAGGAAACCCAGGCACAAGACACAGGAAGGTCCCGACAGAACCGTCTCACCACGAGGCGACACCATAAACATCAGACCAAACTACCAATTCATCTTCTTTCAGATGCCTTAGTGTGTATATGTATTTGTGTATATTGTGTATATCTATCATGTCCTAGTTCAGCGGGTCTTTGCAGGTAAACCAGAAAAACACATAACAGTGTAATTAAAT
>CAAKHC010001260.1:2397-25982 GCA_901007825.1 Macroramphosus scolopax
TTCTTTGTAAATGTGTTATGTCTCTTGGTGTCTGTTTATTCTAGATGATGAACATATTTTAACTGTAATGTATGCCTTACTTTGGGAGAACTCTTTTCTTAAATAGAAAACAAACAAACAAACGTAAAATAAAGTCAATAGACAGGGCTTAATAACTTCCTACTGTGTGCGAGACTTCTTAAATTCGCTCTGTGTGCATTGAGACTCACTCATGACCTTCCATACTGGCACTATAACCTGTAACAATCAGGACCACACCGAGCCTTCCCTGCAGCCAATCAGCGTCTCGAATTCTCATGACGTCAACGAACTGCCAAGTTGAGGAAGTTGGAAATTTGTTTCAGTGCGACTCTTTAGCATCAGTTTATACTCGCGGATTAAGGCAAGACAACGAGAGAGGAGTGCCAATATTGTTTTTTAATTATCAACGAAAGAACGTTACTTTGTAGATAAACGGCGTACCAGTCTTTGCTAGAGGACAGTAAGGACGTAAAGTTGCGACACATCGCTAACGATGTTAGCTTCGAGTCTACTGGCTAATTACTGCCCCGAAATCCAAGATGACCAAGCGCAAAAAGTGAGTACTGGTGTAAAAGACAGAGTATTTGGTGTGTTATGACACAATATTTCACCGTGTAGGTATATTGTGAACACAGGAAACACAGCAGACAAGTCGACTTTTAACTTTTAAACCATGCAGCCTCTGACCTCTTCACGTCTAGTCTATCCCAGCCCAAATGTTGTCCATCTCAAGCGAGCCTGTGTTCATCTGGGGAAAAGACTGGTAGAAATTAGGGAGCTGCACATATACACAATTACATACATATGTATTAATATCTCTGGGAATCTTTGCATTGTATTTGTCTTTTCAAGTGTCAGCTTTATTTCTCTCGCCAGATATCATATCGTTGTGTAAATTATGTAGTTTTACTTACCGCCCTGTTGTTGATGGGTGCCTAAACCTGAAAGGTAGTTGGACTGGTGACAGCTTAAAGGGTCAGTGCAGACGGAACAGGACAAGATTCTTTTACCATTGCTGCAGGTGGTAGTTAAAATTGATCCTCTGGCAAAAATATCCATATTGTTGAAGTACATGATTATGTGCAGCACCTTAAGTAGCTACATCACAACAAAAGTTTTCCACTGGTTCTCAAATGATACTTAAATATTGAGAATTACCAGAAAGTGCATTGGGAGCAGAATAAAAATAAAACTAGTGCAGTAAGAAAAGAGAGAGGGGAAGTACTTTTGCCCAATAGTTGGTGCCCACTAAATGTATAGAACATACTTTCCTTACACTCAGTGAATGATCCGCTAAAAGCAGCCGAACCAATCCATATCCACACAGACACAGCAATTCAGGCAGAACTGTTGAGTAAACAAAAAAGACAAAAATGTGTTTTTTCATCCAGGATTGTTAATGTGTTAGCAGCATTGTGCAAAAAACACTGGTCCAGATCAGTTTAACATAATAAATAAAAAAAATTTAGTTTAGCATTGACTTGCAATCTCTTAGTGCTTGTCTGTCAGCAGGATTACAAAAGAAAGACTCCCTCCTGAGTGCAACGGAGCCTTAATGGACAAGCACATTACCTCCAGTCAACAAAACAACACACAACACAAACCTTCTTTGTCACTTTCTTAAAAAGAAAGTTTTAGCAGTGCAGATCAGAAGCTTCAAAATGATTGCTTGTGATAACGTCATGTTAATGGGCTGTGTTTCAGTTAGGTAATATTAGATGGATCTTTCTAAAAAACATCTGGCATGTTTCTTATTCTTTTGCGAATATATCCCGATACATCCATATTGTCAATTGCGGATTTGCATATAATAAAAGGGCCATTGGCCCTTGTAGGATGTCTGTGCTCTCCTAGGGCATTTCACTCTGTAGTTTGTTCATGCTTCAAATTGCCCACATTCACTTTTTGTTTGTTCATTTTCATTATCACATTATTTCATGTATTTACAAATTTTTGTACTTTTGCAGTTGACCTCAAAAGTCATACATAACTTTTTCTCCTCCCAAATTATTTAGATTGACAAACGCCTACACCATCTACAGCTGTCTGATGAGACTCTGATGGACGTTGCAATAAGATTTCGACGTGAGATGGACAAAGGCCTGTGCAGTGACACCAACCCTACAGCTGCTGTCAAGATGCTGCCCACATTCGTACGCTCCACTCCTGATGGCACTGGTAATACCCCTTTTCATATCATCAGTCTAAATGCACCAACATGTACTGAAATGCGACTCTGCGATATATTGACTATTACTTCGGTTCTGAGTGAGTATCGTGCTGTACATTTACAATTCATCATCTTCCCTCTACTGACAAGCTATGACCTTACACTGTCGGTGTTTAACAGCATGTGGTGTTTAACAAATATCAAAATTAGATTAGATTTAAGCTTTTTGTCAAAGGCCTCTACTCCACTAGTACATGAGAGGAAGTGACTGAGCTTATTGAAAGTCATTAACTCCTCACCACGAAGACATGTAGACCAGCTAACTCCTCTTCTGTTCTAGTTTGTAAGTTTGGTGTCACTTTCAGCAACTCAGGGATTAGTATCGGCAGACAAGTGTCATGGGAAACTGCATTTGTGTTTTTTGTTGAATTTGCATTAAAAATGAATCTGTAGCGTAATTCAACTGAATTTAGCTTCTGGAACTGAATTCGAAATTGTATTCCGGCTCCTGTAATTCTTCTCCTGTAATTGTAACAGGAGCTGATACATCTTCGATATAAAAATATGACTTTTCTGCTAATTCCACGAAAAATGACTTTAGTTGAGTTACGCACCCTCTCCGTTGCCATGGTATAATTTTCGCCTTAGTGGGCGAAAATGGAAAGACGTAAAATTACAGTTTTTACATAGACTAGAAAAAACAACAAGGGCTTTCACAATAGCCCCCTGTGGTCTGTTGATGTCACTGAGAAAGAAATAAGCTACGTGAATATGCGTTCTGTGAGTCTGCCCTTGCTCTCTCTTCACGAGTTGTTGCACTAACTCAAATGAAATTGAACTAAAAATAAATAACCAAGTAACCAAAATGAGAACGGAATACAGTTTAGACTTTAGCGACAAATTAATCTCAAAGAATTGATTCAAATTTATTTATTTAAAAAAAAAAAATCCTATTTCTTGTGACACATTTGGCTGCCCAGAGCTTTCAATGCTGCCCACAGTGGAGTTGCAGTGCTCTCGGGTGGACAGATTATGCAATAGCGACCCTGGTATTAATCGCTCAAACAATTTGACTTTCCATTACTTTCAGCGATATAGCTGAAAACTATAACACAATAAACAGTTTATTTCTTTCCACTGATGATTTTAATGACTTACTTTGATGAAGATCATGTAAAAAGTGGTTGAATTTGTCTACTTCATTCATCAGTCAGACTGTCAAGCTAACTTGTCTAATTAAAAACTAGAGCACTAATTTTCTCACTCCATGACATTTCTATCGTTGTGTCACAAAAAAGACACAACTGTTAAATGATTCCGTGTTTACGTGTCGTAGCAATCTCCATTATCAGGGGAGTACGCTTGTTCATGCAACCAAACTTAGCACATTTGTTATGTGCTTTCATGGCAGTTGACGTTAACTTCTAAAACAAACTATAAAACATTTCATTGAAACATTTTCTCACTGCTATGATGTCTATTGTTGATGCATATTAACATCTTTTAACAACACCCCTGCCTACCTAGATCTGCTTTTTCATATTTTCATTCCTGCGGTAAAAGCTGAAGTGATGTTGATAGTCAAGGCACTTTGGCATTTTGACATTATAGGCTAAAATTCTCTGTGTCCAATATGCAATTAAAATAATTAGGGAAGCCTTGTTGGGTTTTAAACCCTATGGCCTTTAAATAATGTACGTATAGGACCATTAAAGCCATTCTTCCATAGATTCTTGTTGGAGGAATCAATGCATGTAATGCTATGGCATTGATTGTCATGATTGCATCTTAAGTCAAATTCTGTCTTTTATACCTCCGAAGTTTCCCCATGTTATAAATTGATTCTATTTTCATATTAACATCTTTTAACAACACCCCTGCCTACCTAGATCTGCTTTTTCATATTTTCATTCCTTCTTGACATTTCACTGCGGTAAAAGCTGAAGTGATGTTGATAGTCAAGGCACTTTGGCATTTATGACATTATAGGCTAAAATTCTCTGTGTCCAATATGCAATTAAAATATTTACGGAAGCCTTGTTGGGTTTTAAATAGGGCTGTCAATGGATTAAAATGTTTAACGCGATTAATAGCATGCTTGACCTGAGTTAATTATGAGTTAATAGCATTATTGATCGCATATATTTTATCCATTCTAAATCTACCTTTAAACAGATCTTTTTCAAGTTTTTAATACTCTTCAATCAACATGGGAGTAGACAAATGCTTGCTTTATGCAAATGCATGTTTATTATATTATTGGAACCATGACAAATACTGTCAAGTATGTTCTTCAAGTAAAATAAATTATTCAAGTAAAATAAATGCTGAAATCATAAACTCAAGGCCAACAAATAAATAACAGATGGCCATATTGATTTACTTCAGTAACTGTAACATTACGCAGTAATGATTACTAATACAACGTAGTGTGTTCAACTTTACACTTACGGTAGACTATTCATCCCCATTTTTGTTTATCCATTAACACAAAAGGACTCTCATGCATTGCATTTGCATCAAATTCAAAACAAACAGTGCGATGCACAAAATAAATTAAAACAATGAATAAAGTGCGCATGAAACAGTGGGGAATGAATAAAGAACAGGACTCAAATGATATAGTGCAGTTAGGCTACAGGCTGTAAACAGCTCTTCTGTTGTATTCAGCAGCTTTTTGTACAGTTGTTGGATGCGATGCGTATTATTTCACACAGACCCTCGTCCTCCATGATGTTAATCGGCCTGCAAGCTGTCGCCCCATTCGGCGACCGCTGTTGTAAGTTTGGGGCTTGTAGAGTTGTCCAGCTGTCTCCTCGGCAAACTGTCTAGCTTTAAGCGAGAAGGGGGCGTAGGGCTCTCTGCATCAGCTGTGTGCTTGGCCGTCAAGTGGTATTTGAGACTGGACGTACTCCGGTGGGAACTAAGTTCGCATCGACAGTACCGTAAATACAAATTACTTTAGTCCTGTAGAGAGAACCATCGGGCAAGGCTTTGAAGCTGAACTTGCCATTCAAAATAGTATCTTTTTTAATCATTTTACTGCCCACGGGGGTTTGTTTATGTGCGGCATCGACGTCAGTGCATTACTTCCTGATTCCCCAAACTACGGTGTGGACCGAGGTTCACATCACAGCGCATTAAACGCACGTCAAAAAAATTAGTGCCGTTAAAAGGATTTTGTGTTAATTAGTTAATAGCGCGTTAACTTTGACTGCCCTAGTTTTAAAACCTATGGCCTTTAAATAATGTACGTATAGGACCATTAAAGCCATTCTTCCATAGATTCTTGTTGGAGGAATAAATGCATGTAATGCTATGGCATTGATTGCCATGATTGCATATTAAGTCAAATTTTGTCTTTTATACCTCTGAAGTTTCCCCGTGTTGTAAATTGATTCTATTTTCATTTTTGTTATTGTTTAAAAGAGGAGCATCAGAACGTTTGCATTGATCATAACAATGAGATTTCTAAATACCCTGGTACATCGATATGATATGATACATTGATACCACACACTGTTGTATGTAATGTTTGTTATTTGGTTTTGTGGTCAAAGAACAAGGTGAATTCCTGGCCCTCGACCTTGGTGGATCCACCTTCCGTGTTCTCCTGGTGAAAGTTATGGTGAATGGCGAACCAAAGGTGGAAATGGAAAATCAGAGTTATGATATTCCTGAACACCTCAAGAGAAGCACTGGGTCTGAGGTTAGAGGCATTACACAACATATACAACTAATATGAATCGTTTACAACAACATATATGCATTGTAGTTCTCACAGTGTCCTACTAAGCTTGGCGATACATGTATGAATCAGAGCAGCTACAATGCAGTACGAATGCAGAGGACAGTGTGGTCTCACTGAGATTAAACCTGACCCTAATTAGACTGTAATCATCCTGTCCGATGTTGAGGACCTGGCTGTGTATCAAGTGTACACACCAGCTGATGTGTCACAGATTCGTTCAGCCACTTCCTGCTGGCCATCAGTTTGTCGAAACACAGAGTTTGTAATCATGCTCGTCTCACTATTGATTTATTAGCTTAATCAACGAGTGAGTGGGAGTCCAGTTTTTCTGAATAAAAAAACAAAACAAAAGCCCTCTTTGCTGCTGCAGAAAGAAGTAATTGTAGAATTTATGACATTGTCTGTCTGCACTGCTGGCTGTCTAATATGACATAATGCACACAGCCTTTTCCGTGTTTGTTGTGGTAATTTTGAGGTTATCCCCTATACTGTTCTTGCTCCATACAGCACCAATTTCAATAATTTTGGTCCCTATGAATAATTTTGACCCCACGTACGTTGAAATAGAGACCATTATCCTTTAATGCCATCTGACCGGGATCATTGAGTCTTCCTACAACGAGTGAGGATAAACTAATTTGCCTCAGGATGAAAACACAACAATATACAGTTGCAAATGCTTAGAAAGAGGGAAGAACAGATAATGAGAAATCACCATTTTATTTGTAGTCGGTGAGAGAGAGAGAGAGGGCGAGAGAGAGCGAGAGAAGTTTGGACATGTTGTTAATGTTAATGATGATGCTCACCCCTTCAGGACTGTCAAAAATCTGATATTGTTTTCTGGTGTTTAGTGGAACTTATCCAACTGTGCAGTAGAAAGAGACATTACATTTTGGGTATTCCATAAAACATCCACCTTTTATCATAACAAAACATAATGTCATTCTTTGATTAACAATGTTATCTCAGGGGTCCAGATAATAGAAAGCTGTTTCAAGATGTTACCATTGAACAGTTTAATTTCAGTGCTGGTGACAGATCTTTGAACAATAAGCTCTTTTTCATATCAAAACCTTTTCATTTTATTTTTTCATAGTTATTTGACCATGTAGCTGATTGTCTGGCAAATTTCCTGGAGAAGTTGGGCATCAAAGATAAAAAACTTCCCCTGGGCTTCACCTTCTCTTTTCCGTGTCAGCAGACCAAGCTGGATGAGGTGAGTGATTGCAAATACATATTTTCTATTCCATGTGGCTGTTAGATCAACTACAAATTGTCCTGTACATATTTTGAAATCTTCATGAATCCTGCAGTTAATGTGATAATCAAACTTCACAAAACAGAGAGTGAACCAGTGCTGTTCCAGAATAACAGGATATTCACTCTGGAGTAGATTTTCAAATTTGTGAAATTGCTATTTTTTTTCTCTTTTACTTAATGTTAGCTATTAATAAATGGAACTAAATAACACATTCGTAGATTGAGTGAAGGCTGTTAGATTGTATCTGTAGTGTCAGCTGACGTCCAGCTATGACGAGCTGGACCGCAGCTGCGCACACACAGAACTACACACCCGCCAACCATGGTAGAAACTTTGCTGCAGCCACTGTGGAGATTATAATGTTAATACATCTCTTTGTTTGCTTTGTTTTGTCCTTGGTGATGTTTTCTTCTGAGGCTATACAACAGGGTCATTGACATGGTGGCACCAACTCGGTGCTTCAGATTATGTTGACTGCCTCGGGATCGGGTCTGTTTTGCACATGAACAATAGATTACCTGTTGGGTAAAAACCAATATGTGGCGGCCAATTTTGATATTGACATATAAGTTAAATCAATCAGATAAGTGTTGCAGTGCAATGCCATTAACGGACCAACATGAAACTGTGGATGCACAGGTAAATGTGGAGACTCACGTTTGCATTTATTGTTTGAACCATCGAAGGGAAGTCCATCTTCCAGCTAAAAGTAACTGAGTTCCTAGTGTCTGGACCAGGAGTTGTGCAGCTTCCGCTGTAAGGAACTGACGGATGTTTTTAGTGAATAAAACAAGGTCATTTACCAACCATAACGGCACATTTTTATTTCTTTGTTTAGAGTGTTTTGGTGTCTTGGACGAAAGGCTTCAAGTCAAGTGGAGTAGAAGGAAAGGACGTGGTCAGCCTTCTCAGGAAAGCCATCAAAAAGCGAGGGGTAAGTGTAAAACTACTGAATTATAACCATATATTTTCATCATCAGAGGCTAAATCAGTTTGTTTACCTTGATGTTTATTATGTCCAAGCATCAAAATGCAAGGAAATGTAACAACACAAGTTGAAAAACATATGAACCACTGAAAAAATAAGTGTATGTCTACATACAGTGGTACACGCTCTAGGGTACACCACCAGTCACTTCTGACTCAATTCTGGTTGGAAGCATGTCAGTGGGATCAGATTTTTAAATCCCACATGATGACATCTCTATGTCTCATCAACAGAGGATCAGTAACTGATGCTAACAACACCTCTAAGGTTCTATCCGGCACAATAAACACAATCCTCACTGTGGGTGGAGCTTAAGTAGAGGCAAAATAAGTCCCTGAACATATTGGCTAACATTAGCTGGCAAGCTTTTTTGGCTTGTTTCTTAACAATGGCTGTAGAAAATATGAGTCTTTTTGAATTTGTAGATTCACTCACTGTGCAGGACGGTAACTGTGTGTAAAAGGAATGTTAAGACGAGACACAAACATGCTCAGTCAGGTGATGGACGATCTGACAGGATTACCTGCAGTGGAACGGCCAGACCTTTACAAAAACCTGATAGAGAGTGTGTATATTAAAGAAAACCTGAGGGCATATACATCTTTGGATACCTAAAACTATGTCCTGAATGTTCATGTACATGACAAGACTTGAATACAAAAGGTAACAGGTGAGCTTGTGTCGTGCTACACAAATTGAAAACTGAAATAGTAACTGTCATCAAAGGAATGTTCACATGTCTGTACAACAATATAAAGTAACTGTTCAAAACACTAACTTAAGAAAACAAAGAATAAATAAATTATACAATTATAACAAAGTTTTGCTCTTTTGTTGTGGTCTAATTCATTCAAAATGATACCTGCTAGAATGTAAGTAGTGACAAGCTCATTGCTGGTGTTAATGTACCAATAAATTACATCTGATTACAGGACTATGACGTTGACATCATGGCAGTTATCAATGACACAGTGGGAGCCATGATGACTTGCGGTTACGATGATCAGCACTGTGAAATTGGCCTCATTGTGGGTGAGTTTAGTCCGACTGTGAATGTAAATCCAATCAACAAGCTCAATGTAAGTTTCTGGATCCCAGCAGGGTTTCTAACATTCCAGTCAGAGCAAAGCTTCTGATTGGGATCCTGAAGCCTAGCAAACAACATCCACTAAGGATGCTCCGACCAGGAATTCTTTTCACTGGAGGCAGAATCGTCTGGTCTCACATTTATTGTGAGCAGCTTAGAGCTTAACAGATATTGATGTTCTAAGTAATGTCTGACGAGGATTCTTTTTTTTTTTTTTGGTTGTGCTTGGCGCTCGGTTTGAAGGAACCTCGTCGCAACTTGTTTAGTGTTGGAATCTTTGAATTGCGGAATGCCTGGAGTGACTCCTGATAGTCATTCAAGGTATTCTTTAAGTGAAAGGTTTCACTTCTCCAGGCACATGTCACAGTAAAAATTACAATAATGACTTGTTTCAGCTGTTTGCCAATTTCACTCATCCTGTAAATGTTGTTGCAGTCTCACACTGATTTATACACAATGACACTCAGAACACAGAGGAGCATTTTCTCAACTTAATTTTAAATTAAATGTAATATTTTAAATGACTTCCCCTTCTACTTGCACTTCAAAAAAAATCCACAAGTGAATAAGCCTGAATGTTTCAACAGGTGTATTATATAATTACTAACTAAATACAAGATTTAAATGTTGTACGTATTCATGGTGTAAAACTTAATTAAGATAAGTGTAAAACTTAATTAAGATAAGTAATGAGTGACGCATAACGTGCAGACACTGTATTTGTTGTTGTTTGTTTATTTATTGTCTAATGGGCCAAGTGAGTCTTTTCCACTTGCCCTAGAAAGATCCACTTGTCCCGAATCTGTGGATACGAAAGCTTTTTATATTCTTAGAAATAAGTAGAACAGAATTCTGTGTTATTTTTATTCCAGGTATTCCAGTTGTTCGGTGTTTGTTGTCTTTGTTTGTTAACTGCTTGACCAATAATCAGGTTATATTTCCAACCACACGACTTTCTGTTTACAGTGCCTGCACTGTTTGAGTTTGACCTTTGTGATCGCAAACTAGAACAAAAAAACTGAAACGGAAATATCATCTTTACGTTTATTTCTTTGGGTGTTAACACGCCCCAAAAGAATGTGAAGGTAGAAACTACCCTTAAAATAGCCGAGGGCTTAAAAGGTTAAAGAAAACAGCATTTGTTGTACATTAACCTTGTTCATTCACTCCCTGGACCGTTTTCTCTTTGAGGAAGCTAAACTGGACTTTAATCATTTTCAGTCTGACTCTCACTTTTGTGAAAAAGTCTATTCACATTTCTCAGCTATTTCTCATTGTTTACTTGTGGAGTTGAGTACAATAGAAGAGTGGGCGATTGGCCTTGGCGGTGGTCTGTAGAAAAAACAAACTATGTTGGCGGATGCGCTGAAACGTAATTAATGTGTTTGCTCGAGAGAACATGCCAAGCCTTTCTATAGGTATGAGTTCAGGTATCTGTCTTTGTTAATGTTCCTAAGTCAATAAATAAAGAGTGTAAAGTTGAGATTCTTGGATTGTTTTCCGTTTGATGTTTTTCCTGCGAGTGAAAAGACGTGTTGACAACAATTAACTTCATGGATTACATTATATAATGTAGCACAGTACAGTTAACAAAAATATAACTGCAAAACTGAGAAACATTTTGCGGGGCTGTTCAGTCATTTCCTGATTTTGAAACTCCCTCCGTGTGTCCGTGTTGTAGGGTGGTGATCAGTGCGGAGCGCATGGGGCACTATTGGGAGGAGATGGGGGCACACGAGTGGGGAAAGTCAACACTTTCGTTGATTTTCGACATGCAAACGTCTGCAGGCAACATGCATCAATACAAATGAGGATGAATAAGTAAAATGCAGAATTTATTCCAAACATAAATATTCTGAAATAATGAAACAATATGTTGTAAAATAAATATGAAAATTTTTGGGGCACTGCCTTTCCAAATGTATCCATGGTCATTGTGCTTGATCTTGCAGTTGATGAAGTATGTGAGGGGCATTATGTTTGGATCAAAGAAAGGGAGTCATTGACAGACCCTATATTCTACTCCGTATCCCATGTCATTGACATGTGTAATTAGCAGAGTGCTTGGCATCATAGTGTCACACACATTGCCCACTATCTGCATGATAAAGGTAAATATGTGCTCGTCAATCAGCTTCTCTCAGACGGATCTGAAGTTTCTATTGTTCAATCTATCCACCTTATCAGCTGTATCAGTAGCTGGTCTTAGGCGGTCACAAAGATGCACCAGATCTGAGTATTGGGATCCTGAACCAATGTTTGGACTGTGGACATATTTACTGTTGCAACAAGTAGCCAAATTTCCATGTCAGCCTGCAACCTACCAACGCTCCCTGTTGACTTGTGACGTATGTGGTATTGTGATGTGACCAATCTGGAGGATTTAGGGTGGTGTATTGACCCCATCATAGTGATGATGGCTTTTAATTAGCATTGTGATATTCTGGATCTGTGCAAGGAGAAAACAGTGATAAACAAAGTTGTTGGCAAAAGTTGAGAGAAATAAGACACAGTACATTTCTTTTGAGGTTTTCCCTGAAAAATGTTTTTGAATTGTGGCAAAAAGTTTTACTTATAGGTTTTGGATCAGTGCATGAAGTTATTCGTGTTCCCCTTGGAAGTCACTACGGTGCAACATGCAGACATGCCGTAGTGTTTTGACAGCATCCCTGCTGTAGCGTGACTGTTCATTTTACCCAAATGTGTAATTATTACATAAGAAATTCCATCCCTCCAGGAATGGGGACCAACGCCTGCTACATGGAGCAGATGAGGAACCTGGATCTGCTGGATGGGGACGAGGGGCGGATGTGTGTCAACACGGAGTGGGGTGCGTTTGGAGACGATGGTGCCTTGGAGGACCTGCGCACTGACTTTGACCAGGCAATAGATGCAGGCTCTCTGAACCCTGGCAAGCAGCTGTGAGTGACGTAAACATTATCTGACATGGTTTTATATAACACATCTACAATTCTGACCACAAATTGTCAAGTATTGGTTGTATTCACATCAACAGTAGACAGGTTGGAGTGTGTATTTTTAATTACCTGTTTTTATAGATATATTAGTAGTATCTACCTACCTACCTACCTACCTATCATTTAGTATGAAAACCTCCGGTTGTCTCACCTAATGCCAGCTTGCAACATGCCAGGTGCCCTCTCCGCTCTGACTTGTGACATCTGTGGCATTGTGATGTGAAACATCTGGAGGATTTGGAGAGACCTGTTATTGACCCCATCATTAGGAACACCTGTGTTGTGATCATGGCTTTTAATCAGCATCCTGAGATTGTGCACCTGTGCAAGACTTTAGCAATGTAGTACATTTCCATCATGAATAAAACGTGTTCTTCTTAAAACCATGTTGTTATCATACAAATCACTATAGGAGCATAAACCGTCATATCACAACTTCTAGCTTGTGGTAAGTCTGCCTTTGATGGTTATGATATTACGGCTGATAATCAAAATCCTCTGATCAGAAAATGAATGGGATTTTTACTTCAAGACCTCACTGCTGAGCTCTGTACTCTGGCTTATGCCCAAGAATTGAAGAGAGAGGTTGATGACGATAAACTTCATCAACAGTGATATATGTCCTGTGACGTAGACTTAAAAAAGGAAACAAGCTTTTCCTGAGCGTCAGTAGTGGTGATACAGGAAACTCAAAAGCCCAGCAAGGGCTTAACATTTGGGATGATGTTAGTGCTGCTTGTACAGGGACACACAGTAACTGAAGTTAAATGAGAATGGTTTGACATGAAAATGGAAGCAAAAATCACATTTCTTTAGCGAATGACTCCCTGATGGCAACTGGAGGAGGACAGGAGGACACAGGGGTGTTGCAAGTAGAGTTCAGAAATCAGGAAATAATTGAAGAGGTAGCACTTACAGGTGTCCTGTCAAAAGCTCTGCCTGAGAGTGATGCTACTCCAGTATCATATTACATTACCATCACATTACCTAAAAAGTGTTTCTGGGGACACTGAGAGTTAGAGGACAGCAGGTTTCCAGAGGAGCAAAGAATCAGATGCGTATCCCAAGTTTTTCAGACCTTTCCATTGGCCAGCTGATGTCATGGCACAGTAACATGGCGTCCTTCTATTCTAGAAACTGTAGATCTGTAACTGCAGATTAGTAAAACTACCTGAGGAAACAGAATAGCCGTTCCAATGTTCACTTCAAACTCTTTGAATATATTTGTTTAGGAAAAGGAAATGTGTTAGAATCAGAGTTATGAATGACTCGTAAAAACACTTTGCGCCAGCTTAACCCTGAAAAAGATTCATTATTTTTCTTTAATTAACATTAGCTGTGGCATTGGGAAGAAACAATAAGTGATGAACAAAAAGACAAATATTTGTACTGGACAAATTGTGTGAAAGATGAAGAGAGCGAATTTCCGGTTAAGTTGTCGAACAAACTCCTGAAACGTCTCATCTTGGTTTGTTTTTGTTTGGAGCCTTTTCGTTTTGCCACTTTTATCCTCTGCACTTGTCTTTAATATCCATTCATGACAGTTTTTTTAATTGCTTCTGAAAAGTTTTCCAATTTATTCACTTCAATGTTCTGACTGTTCACAGTTCTTCATAGTTGAAACACAAACTCAAGTACACCGAGGGAACTTTGATATTCTGAAGTAGTTCCTGACATTAGTTTTCACTATTGAGGCCTGTTACAAAGCCAGCTAAGGAGAGGCTTTGGGTGTTTTGGTAACGTGTTACAGGAACGTTCAATAGAATAATTCCAAAGGATCAGTGATGTGACACTTTAACATAATTTAAATGAGTGACTAAGTTAACACTGAGTGAGTCATCAAGTCGAATGTCAAACCAAGATTGTATAGATGAATTTATCTACATGACCTATTTAAGTTTCTGATTTCATTGCCCTTTTTTGCTTCTGTAGGTTCGAGAAGATGATAAGTGGAATGTACATGGGAGAACTGGTACGTCTCATCCTTGTGAGAATGGCCAAAGAGCATCTGCTGTTCCAAGGCAGGACCACAGCACAACTTCGAACCACTGGAAGCTTCAACACCAGCTACGTCTACACCATCGAGGCTGACAAGTTAGTGGGTTTGTTGTGTTGGGGATTCAGTACAGGTTCCAGATTGAATTATGCTTCCAGAATGATTAAACAAGTAATATAAATAATTCATATTTGTGTTAGTAATGGAATTTAATAATTTAAATTAAATCCGCCTTGTGTTGTGTGACAACACTGTATATGTTATTGTTTTTAACAGGTGTGTTTCAGACTCCTGCAGTTCAGATATCCAGATATGTTTTATATTTTTAAAGGGACTAAGAATAAGTGGAATGATTTAATTAATTTCCTCAACTGTATGACTCCTTATCTTAAGTTCACAGTTGACTACAAATTGTTATTTATTTGTTAGATTTCCTGATACGCTATACAGGTAAACTTACACGCCTGTGAAACCACAGGCCACTCTGTTGACAACATTCACATCAGCAAAGTGCTGCTAAGAGAGATAGAGATGGGTACAAGGAGGATTAAAAAGTTACTTATTGTCCCTCCCATATTACTACCTATAATGGCAAATCCAAGGATTTGCAGTAGGAGATACTTAAACCTACAGATCCATCTTTGTCATTGGATTTGAAATTATAAACCCATATTTAGTTCATGTTGTGCAAAAATATTGACATGGCCTTCAGGTATTGGAGTGTTCACACCTGTGTCCTACCCGTGACTTCCCCTCTGACCCTGAAGAGCCTCGGTGTGGCGTTTGTCTCGTCCCTAACCTGGTTATTAGATACAAACAGTGAATGCCTGTGAGCTAGAGCCTTGGTTTCTGCATTGACTGCCACTGATTTTGGTGTCGATGACATTAATTGCACCTCAACGCTGATTTAATCCCAAAGGGTTCTGTACTGTACGTACAGCTTGTGATCGAGTTCATACCTTTACCCATCCCAAATTGTTTGTAACGGTGCCCCGGAAGGATCAATAATCGGCCCTCTGCAATTTACTCTAAACTTAACTGATAATTATTTTCCAACCAAGCACTGTAATAACTCCTGGATTATTGTTGAATTTAAAACATGCTTTGAAATCACAAAGGAAAATGTGTACTTTCCATTTTCTCAGAACCTAAAAAGTCCCTGAATGTGGATCTAATTGAGACAGTTAAACATGATCAATTCATCAGGTATTTGGTTCGGCAACAAGTTGTCTGGAAAAAACTCATGTTGAACTAAAAATGAAACATTCAGATGGGTTCTGGTCCTGGAACAGAACTTGTTCTTGTTAACAAACACAGGTCACGACCTTTTCATTTGTAAGAAATTGTGAAACAAACTTACTTAAAAACATTATTTGTACTACATTGTATGTAATACTACATTCTATGTAATACTACATTCTATGTAGTACTACATTCTATGTCCTTGGTGATGGTGCAGTGGCAAATATCCATCTGTTGATTAATTTCCTTTGTTTGTCACGGTGTTAAGAATCGCTCAAAGCCAGGGGTCAGCAACCTTTACTATCAAAAGAGCCATTTTGGCCCCGTCTACAAAATGAAATTCATCTGGAGCCACAAAACCTATTTTACTCTTAAAATGAAGGTAATGCAGTTTATAAAGCTTCATATATATATATAACAGCGTTCAAAGGTTTGGGGTCACCTGCTCTTTTCAGCATTGAACTCCATTCTAACCAGCTTCATGAAATGATGATCTTCAATGTTCTATGATCATTATGAGTGCACGTAAATCAGTCAAGATGTGCTGAACAACTATGGGAACATTTTAGTGTTCAATGAAAACCATTTCCAAAGTCTAATTAAAAGTGAGAGAATCCCAAGTGTGCAAAATTCTGTGTGAACACAATAAAAGTTGGCAGTTTCAAAGAGCCTATAATATAAATCACAATGCTTTGTTTGCTCTTTCATGGTTTTTCATTCTATACTAGAAGCTTATTTCTAGTATGTATCTATTGTTATTGTACGTTTTTATTCTTATTTATAATCATATTTTCATTTCCAATTTTTCGTGTCCCCACTGTGAAAGAACTATAGTTTGTTGCATTCAGGAAATTATAAAACAACAAAATCAAAACTGTTGACATTATGTTTTCACCTGTTATACAAAGGAAAACAAACTCTTATGAAGAGGATACAAAACACTTTGTGGCATGTGTAGACCTACTTTGAAATAAATAAAACAGAGCTGCAGCCTAATAGCTTTAAAAAGAGTAAGCATAAAAATAGGCCAGTTTGTATTTAATTATGACTTCAGTCCACTTCAGATTGTTGTTGTCCTCTTCTGTTTATTCAAAAACAACTTACAGCGATCAACCACTTTGATACTTTTCAGCAAATGCTTTGTTTGTACTGGAAATGTCTTTCAACATATTTTTGGTTGTTTGCAAATTTCTCTCCACAAATCAAACATACAGGTTAGCCCGAATTGTTGCAAATTAATCTGTCCGCGCTGAATTAAACTCTCTATTTTCAAGTTTACCGAGGATCGGAAACTCAAGATTAGACACCTGCAGACGGCTGGGAGAGACTTCCGGGGCGTGACACATATTTAAGTTGACGAAATATTAAACAGTTTTTTTTTATTTCTGTTTCACAGTATCACATCAATCTTTGAAATAAGAGCTGTTCCCTTTGGAAGAAAAAATAAACATGAAATGGAAATAGATGATATTTATTTCGTTTTCTTTTCAAAGCTACAGGGAGCCACTGCAGAGGGGCTGAAGAGCTCCAGAGCCGCGGGTTGCCGACCCCTGCTCTAAGCAGTCAAAGGAACAGGGCATTTTCATTTGTAATTTTGTTTATTTTTGCAGAGACGAGGAAGGGTTGGCGAGTGCTGAGGATGTGCTCCGGGGCCTGGGCCTGGACCCATCTGTGGAGGACTGCGTAGCCACTCGTAGAGTGTGTCAAATCGTTTCTACACGGGCTGCACACTTGTGTGCTGCCACCTTAGTGGCAGTGATCCGGCAGATCCGAGATAACAAAGCAGCAGAGAAGCTGTATACTACTATTGGAGTCGATGGCTCGGTGTACAAAAATCACCCAGAGTAAGTTATCATGAAACACACCATTACACATTTGTCTTGGTTCAGTGGCTGTCAATCAAATCTTCATCATTTAACACCAGTCTGGTCGTCTTTTTGATGATCTGTTGGTTACCATGGAGGCAAATGTAGTAGATCTAATTATAAACATGATTGTCATGACCTGGAGTGCCTGAAGAAATTGATTGAAAACAACCCAAGTGGAAAGAAATGATCAATGTTAACTTTTATTTCGTTATAAGATCAATTATAAACCTCTACTTTAAAAAAAACATTACCTCAGGTCACTCGGGGGATGGGGGGATCGATGGATGAGAGGGTGGGGGTTGATTAAGAGTTGATTAAATTTGGAAGTGACAAAGCGTACTACACAGATTTCTAATCAAACTTGTCACCTTTGGTCAGGTTTTCCAGGAGGCTCCACAAGATGGTACATCGACTTGTGCCTGACTGCGATGTGCGTTTTTTGAGATCTGAGGTTGGTAGTGGGAAAGGTGCGGCCATGGTAACGGCAGTGGCCTACCGTCTTGCTGCTCAAAACGAGGAGCGTCAGCGCATCCTCAACACCCTCCGTTTGAACCGTGAGCAGCTGCTGGAAGTGAAAAAGCGGGTAGGTGATGAGATGGTGCGTGGACTGTCAAAGCAATCACATGAACAGGCGAGTGTCAAGATGCTTCCCACCTTCGTCAGGTCCACGCCAGACGGAACAGGTAACTTTCAGACAAAACTGTAGCTCTCCTTGGCTTGTTCATGAGTATTGTATTGAGGTTTCTTTGTTTCCCCATCAGAGCATGGTGACTACTTGGCCTTGGACCTCGGCGGCTCCAGTTTCAGAGTGCTGCTGGTGCGAGTGCGAAGTGGCACGACACGCAATGTGGTCATACAGCACAAGATCTACGGTATCCCACAAGAAACCATGCAGGGCACAGGGGAAGAGGTATATCATCGCCTTATCGTTGCAAGGGATGTAAAAAACATGTATTCGTATTGAAATGTTCAATACAACGCTTTTTATCTGGAAAATATATTTAATTGTGTGAATTATTGTCCACGGCTACACACACAACATACAATAATGCAGTTCAGTGTACAAACTGGGTTGTTTCTTTAGTTTGTATTTGTCACTATGACGCTACATCTCTTATAAGCTGTTGTTTCATCTCCAGTTTAAATGGTTCTCATATACTCATCATACGCATGAATGATAAGGGAAGATTGGATGTCTTGCATGACAGCCTGCCTCCTCAGAGTGCTACTGTAGACGGGTGAATGAGAGGTTACATTGTGAAGTGCTTCTTACAAAAGCCCTATATATGTATTTATGTACATCAATCAGCCAGGACCTTATGACCTCCTGCCTTATACTCTGTAGGTCCCCCTTTGGCAACCTAAGCAGCCCTGACGCGTCGAAGCATGAACTCCATTAGCGATCATATTTGGCCCTATTTGATCCAAGTCGCTCACCTCCTTACGTTTGCCCTTTTTTCCTGCTTCCAACACAACAACCTCGAGGACAAAATGTTCACTTGCTGCCTAACATATCCCACCCGCTGACCGGTGCCGTTGTAACAAGATAATAAATATTCTTCACTTCACCTTTCAGGGGTGATAATGTTATGGCTGATTGGTGTATATACTCCATTTACCATTCACATTATACTGTTAGTAATACTTCAAAGAGGCATAGAAACTGAGGTATCTCTGCAATGTTTGTCAGGCGGAGTTATTACTTTCAATATTTGCAGCCGACAGAGAGAGAAACATTGTTTGTAAAGTCCTGTTTGATTTGTCTGTCTTTCGGTCACCAGCTGTTCAGCCACATCGTCGACTGCATCGCCGACTTTCTGGAACATATGGGGATGAGCGGAGCTTCCCTCCCTTTGGGCTTCACCTTCTCTTTCCCCTGTCACCAAAGCAGACTGGATCAGGTAATGCTTTATTCAATAAACAGTCATATATAATTGTGATTTTCTTTAACTGATATTGCAACATCTCTGCAGAGATGTTTGAAGACAGTTGATCTAAATTAGTATTATATTGGGATTTCAATAAAATTTCAATCCACTGTTCAGGCCTTACAATACAGTGAAAACAATGATGCAGGTATAAAATCTGTTTTGGAAGAATCATCGCTTGATGGAAGTTTTATATCTCAATGTCATCATGATTCTGTATCCAGTCATATTGAATTGTTTAGCAAGGAGACCTGTAAACCCTGAATGACAAAGTGTCGATTCATTCTTTTATATTTTCACAATCTCATAGTCAGAGGAGCGTCTGTACCTGTTGAAGGTCGTATCTACAGGATTTCTAAATGCCACGAATGTAACACCATTATTGTGTTTTCCTGTTTGTATTTCTTAACAAAGCACCTGCAGGCTTTACATTAACTTTCACAAATGAATGGCAGGTGGCTGAATGTGTTTTTGTCACTTGAATGAAAGAAAAGTTTTTGTATTCAGAATCAGAATCAGAAAACCTTTAATGTCTCACGACGGAGAAATTTACGCATCACAGTAGCAAAGGGGACAGCGCACACATTAAAGAGCATTTACCAAGCAAAATAAGTAATAAGTAAACATTGTGAAACATTTAGTTATTGCTTTGACAATTACCCTTAAAATTAATTTGTGCCACTACAAATCAGAGGATCGTACTTTTGATATGTCCAGGAGTGTGAATTTGAACAACAAACATTACCTTGATTGCTGGTAACATTAATTGATTGGCAAATTAAATAGGTTTTATCATTTCTTCGGTCGTACATACCTTATGGCTCTAACCCTTCTGGAATGTTCTCCACTGTTATCTTCTTTATGCACCTGCCAGCCTTAACTGAGCGTGTTCCATTTGTTTTCTGACCTTGTGGTCTGGGTCAGATTTGAATCGAACATCTCGCAGTCCATAAATGTTCAAATGATAATAAATATCCCGGCAGAAATCAAAGATTCGGCTTCCTTTCCCATTTATCTCACATCATGTATTAATCATCTAATGATGTCATATATAGTATATCTGACAGAAGCACCAAAACATTATTTTTACTGTAATACATTAACTAATACTTGTGTACTTGTGTTTAGCAGGACTTTTACTTAAGCAAGGCCTCGTAATACTTCTTCCACCGCTGCCATTTTCCCAATTGCATAAACATAGAAAAATAATCCTGACGATTAATTACTCCTTGTTCCTTCTTTCAAGGACGATGACGAACGTGGCTTCTATATACATCCTGCATTTCATTGTAGAATGGGTTAGAGCAAGGGTCTTCAACAGGGGGTCCGGGACCCCTAGGGGGTCCTCAGAGTTACTACAGGGGGTCCGCCAAATCTGTGTGTGAAATGATGTTTTTTATCTTAATCACTTGAACCCTAGCATCCCTTTTTCTGAGGAAAACTTTAGCCAAACATAATAGATCTGCTATTTTTTGGTAAAGAGGCTTGGTGTAGAGCGAAAAAAGAGCAAACCAAAAAAAGTTTAATCTGAAACACAATTTTATACAGTATAGAGGGGGTCCCTGCTTCATCTCTCTCTCAGCTAGGGGGTCCTTGGCCTGAAAATGTTGAAGACCCCTGGGTTAGAGGGTATGGAGACAAAGCATTTCTACCGCGGAGCAGAAAGTACACATGGACTCGTCACTACTAAATCAATCTGTTATTTTTCAAGGGCATCCTCCTGAAGTGGACAAAGGGCTTCAAAGCCAGCGGCTGCGAGGGACAGGATGTCGTCAGGCTACTGAAAGATGCTGTTGGCCGCAGAAGGGTTAATATACATGTTACAATATGCTGCACAGTTGGTCCACTATGGTCTACTTGAGCTAATCTGAGTGTTTGTGATCTCTGTGATGTTGTGTCCTCTTTCATGTTGAAGAGCCCAGAGCAGCAACGACCCCCCCTATAGAAATCCAGCTCCTCCAATAACTGTATTATTATGAATCAACTTTTTAATCCAATGCACTTATGCCGTTGATACGCAGTGCAACCTTAATGACTTCTACATGGCGAAGAAAGAGAAAATATTGCAGAGTGAAGTGAAGGCACAGGCCAGAGGGAAGGTCAGAAACTGTGTAAGGTTTGGGATCAATTCAATCTGAAACCCAATAACTGTGTGCAGTGTGTGCATTATGAAATGGAATTGACCTGCCACAACAGCACTTCATCAATGCGTCAGCATTTGCATTTCACTCACGTAAATATGATTGCTAGTTTAGAAGAAGGCTGGTAAAGAATGTCTGTTAATTAGGTCTTATTTATCGGCTTGTTGTGTTCAGTTTTCCTAAATGCTGGTTGTACTGTAACCACCCTTATTTTCTCTGGTCTCCTCGGAATTACATCTTAGGTCGCTATCAAGGCAGACGAGAAGATTCTTTACATATGATACTATTGCTCAGTGTTTCAGGAAGAAGCCCACATTTATTTTAAAGATCAATATAGTTTAGTTTCAATCAGCCAATTGAGTAAGAATATAATAGAAGGGTCAAGTCAACAGCCAACCTTAAGAGTTCTATTTACTTTCTATGTGCTTTTAGGAATTTGACTTGAACTTTGTGGCAGTGGTTAATGACACAGTGGGAACCATGATGACCTGCAGTTATGAAGACCCCCAGTGTGAGGTGGGACTCATTGTGGGTAAGTCTGTCCACCCACAACCGTCCTCTTTTGAAGTTTATTTTTCTCTCTGTAAACACATTTATTGGAACATTTTTTGAGTGGTTGTGTTTAAACTTTGTAGTGAAGCTCTTCAAAATAATTTCTCCCATGAAAGTGCCCTTGATACCCCTCCACTTACCTTTAATTCAGGTACAGGGACCAACGTCTGCTACATGGAGGAAATGGAGAACATAGAAGTGATTGAGGGGGACGGGGGCCGCATGTGTGTCAACATGGAGTGGGGGGCATTCGGGGACAACGGTGAACTGGATGACTTCTTGACCCAGTTTGACCGCGTTGTTGATGACTGCTCAGACAACCCCGGGAAGCAGAGGTACAGGACGCCTGGTTTATTATATTGTACAACCAAAGAGTGTCTGCACTCACACACAGTAGAACTATATCTCTTTTAACTGCTGTCTCTCTCTTTAACCTATCCTCAAGTCTCAGCTTGCTTGGTCTAGTTGAGATATTGACTATTGTCCATCTGTTTCATTTATCACACTATGATTATGTAGGCCAGTGTTAGATCGGATCACCTGGAGGGGCTTTCAACTCTACGTTGCTGTATGGCAACAGATTACTGTTTTGACGTGTGTTTATGTCTAAAATGTAAATGAGTGATATCTCGGATGTATTTTCTGGAAAGTATAGTTGTACTCTTCAGGGCCATCGTAAGGGGAGCGCTCTATATTACCCGACCTTGTACATATCAATAGCACTACAGCCACCGAAGGTCCACTAAAGTACATCAACACAGCTTCCAATTAGATTCAATACAAATAATCCTTAGGAGATGATGCATTGTGTGTCTGTCATATTGTACAGCCTTTCTTTATGTCAGTGTACCTAATGTACCCCCTAATGTATTCAATGCAGAGCAGATTGCTGTGACTGCTGCGCCCTGCTTCTCTGTTGTTCAGTCTGCCTGCTCAACAATCAGTGAAGGATTCATTTAGTCGTCAGTGCAGATCTCCTATAGGAGTTGCAACAAAGGTGAAATGGAAGCGTTTGCAGAAGTAACAGAAATGTAGTTGGAACTGTTTATGTGCAACAAATATTGTTGGAGGTCCTCAAAGAGTTTCTTCTCCAGTAGAAAAAAACAAGCATCCCGGCAGACATAAAACATACAAGGGAAAGATTCCGAGTTATGAATCACAGTAGTTTTATTAAATTGCATTTGGTTTTTCTTCAAATAAGCTCGTCTTTACAGGTCATTGATGCGAGGAGACAACAACAACAACATTGGACGTAACAGATACTAAGTCACAGCTCCTTGTGAGATAAGTAAGCGATAAAGCCTGATGAGGTGTCCATTATCAGGAATTAATGGACGGCGCGGAGGAAAAACCTTCTCCGATACAGTCTGTAAAGTCCCTTTATTCCTGATAATAGCCACTTCAAAGGCATTAACAAGACAAGATAGCTTTCAGCCATGCTACTGAAACGAGTATTCGCCTAGATCAAGGGTCTTCAACAGGGGGTCCGGGACCCCTAGGGGGTCCTCAGAGTTACTACAGGGGGTCCGCCAAATCTGTGTGTGAAATGATTTTTTTTTTATCTTAATCACTTGAACCCTAGCATCCCTTTTTCTGAGGAAA
>CAAKHC010001260.1:26241-36274 GCA_901007825.1 Macroramphosus scolopax
GCTTGGTGTAGAGCGAAAAAAGAGCAAACCAAAAAAAGTTTAATCTGAAACACAATTTTATACAGTATAGAGGGGGTCCCTGCTTCATCTCTCTCTCAGCTAGGGGGTCCTTGGCCTGAAAATGTTGAAGACCCCTGGCCTAGATCAAGGTCTAAACTCGCATCTGTGACAGCTGCGATGAGTTCCTACTTTTTCCTGTATGAGCTCTTGTTCATAACAATTATGAGTTAGTTATCAGTAAATTCTGTTTAAATGAGGTACAATTAAATAGTTATTTTGTGGTTGTTTTGTAAGTTTTTCGTTTGTTTGTCTTTCAGGTATGAGAAGATGATCAGCAGCATGTATCTCGGGGAGATAGTGAGGAATGTGTTAATGGACCTCACTGCGAAGGGCTTGCTGTACGGAGGCAAAGTGGCGGAGCGACTGAACACCCGGGGCATCTTCGAGACAAAGTTCCTGTCACAAATTGAACGGTGAGGTCACAGTGTCTCAACAGTTCACCCTTGATCACGATAGTAACTGTGTTCACAATAGATGAGACGTTTTTTATATGATATTTTGGGGGGAATTCTTATTTTCTTGTTGGTTTCTTGTCTGCTCTATGCCAGTTGTGTGAGGGGTTTACAGACATAATCTTGAAGCCACTAACAGGATCATAGTTTACCCCATCTTGAATCCTCTAATGTGAAAGGAACATCGATGCAATGCTGAGCTGAAAATCCACAATAGTTAATGAGAACAGCTGAACTCAAAGCGCCCTCCACCGAAATGTGTAGCAGTCGCTAACGTTAGCTAACGATAAAACTTTCCAACTCTCTTCCAGCTCTGCTGCAAATGTGTAAGCCATGCTGATTTATCATCTCAGCCGGACTTCTGCCACAGTTTTATCTCCGTTAGCAGGCACAAGTTCAAGCAGCTGGAAACAAGAGCCCTTCTCAGTGTGTTATTTTTGAAGTCATGGTTGATGATGCAACTTTCTGTGAGAGGGTTTTGGAACCTGTTCATATTCCCTCTTAGCTGCAGCGACTTGGCCCTCCAGCTGCTCCATCCTTTTACGCTGCCGTTGTGATCCTGAGGCGAAACCTCACTAATTTATTACAGTTTTGAGCCAGGAACTGATTAATAGACAGTGGTAGTTGCTTCTACATTTCTAAACAAAGATAGATTCATTTTATCCTCATTTTCTGCCAATTTTGAAATGTCCAGTTGCGCTGTGCAATTCCAAACCCTCCTTGTAAATGGAAATAAATACAATCAGCAGCACTAACTCTCTGTTATTGAAATGAAGCCATTGTTGCAGAAAAAAATATTATACATCAATTTGTGGCTCCAATAACCCATAATTGCGAAATGCCTTCAATTTTTCCACCGGCAGCACCTTTTGTATCTTCATGGCACTCAAAAAACTTTTTAATATTCTTTCATTCACACAAAACTTCCCACACCGTTGGTGGATTGTGTCATTCAAGGTGCAATCCCTCTAATCAGATGCAATCAGGGTTCCCTGGAGGAGCCGGGGATCGAACCAGTCAGAAAGTAAAAATAACAAACTAGCCTCAGTAACAGAGTGTGTCAGATACTTTACACACATTTTGATTCAGCATTTTTTCCTGTGTGTAAATCCAATGATTCTCTGTGATCCCAAAGAGACCGTCTGGCCATGCGTCAGGTCCGCACCATCCTGCAGCACCTGGGTCTCACCTCCTCCACATGTGACGACAGTGTTTTAGTGAAGGAGGTGTGTAGTGTTGTGTCCCGCCGTGCAGCCCAGCTGTGTGGAGCTGGTTTAGCTGCCGTGGTTGACAAGATTCGACAGACCCGCAACCTCCAGGAGCTCTCCATCACAGTGGGAGTGGACGGCACGCTTTATAAGACGCACCCTCAGTAAGAAACTTTTCTTTGATCTTAAGCATGTTTCAAGTCTGCATTAGATGACTCATATTCTAAGTCTTGGAATTTATCCCCACAAAGACAACGTTTAAATTAATAATGAATAATAGTTTATTAGCTCTGTACCTCTTATGCATATCCTTCTCTCCCTCACCTTCTATCCAGTTTCTCCAGCATCATGCAAGAGACATTGCAGGATCTGGCACCGCAGTGCAAAGTGACTTTCCACAAGTCAGAAGATGGAAGTGGTAAAGGAGCAGCGTTGATCACTGCAGTAGCCTGTAGGATCAGAAGCAGCGGGCAGACTGAATCTGGAAATGTTGACTAGGCAGCGGCCATGGTGAGGAACTCCGAGCCTCTGTACTTTACCTTTTCTCTCTCAGCTGTAGCGGTGTTGCGTCCGTAAGGAAGAATGTGGTAGTACGAGACAAGACAACCAGTACCAGCTTATTCAGGCTACAATCATCAGCTCACAAGTTGTCCCTTTACTTAACTTCAATACAATGTTGGACGCAGGTCTGCGCTCTTTTCACTGCTATTAATTGTGCACTCAACTTATCCTTCACATCACTCGTGAAATTACTCATATCCTCCTCAAATCAATATTTTAAGGTCTTATTTAAAATATTTTCATCCATGATAAGTTTGTATTGATTGACAATGGCTTTATGCACCAGGTCAAGCCTGAATATTTAGTGATACACGGATTGGTCAGATTTTCCCGTTCTATATTGAAAACTTAATATAGTTGGTATGGTAACATTTTACTACGACTACTACTGCTGTTCTGTTTTGTGAGTTCATGTGTGTGAAATGTATATTTATACTGTGACTAATAATGAAAAGAAGGTTTGGTGACATCGGAAATAACCGTTGAGAGTTGTGTACAAGGATAGTTGTACCTTTTGTGGAATGTGACTGTTACAAGTGGTGGTGGATCATTTTCGACGTCTTAAAGATCAGCCACCGCAAATTCCATACAATTGAAAAAAAAAAAAAAAAAAATACATTAGTTCATTACAAATGTTTCAATTTCAATATTGTATTTATGTTTCGGTTTATGATATTTGAAAATGTTTTTGGAAATTGCTTTGTATACACTCCTCTTGTCACGTTAACTTCCGAGATCAGCTGAAAAACAACGAACCTTCAGACTCCAGAGACTGAAAACACGATTGGAAACAACGTTGATTCTTCTGTTACTTGAGCTAGCCCTGGTCCAGGAATATCAGATTACCTATAAACGGTCTCAATATTATTTTGATGAATGTAAAACAGGGATTAAATTTTAAATTCAAACAGTGTGCTAACACACAGGATCCCTGATTGCTTCCCTGAAGAGAGACGTTAATAACTGTGGCCGTAATGTAAAGGGCTCAGGGTTTTATTAAGTTTTTTTTTTTATTGTAATTACACATTGGGCAAAGGAAAAAAGGAAAGTGCACCTTAATCCAGTTATTCTGCAAATGTCTGTTGCATAAGAGGGATTCTAATTCCCTCTAATTCCAGTTTCCACTTTAATCAGAAGAAAGTTCATTTGCACTGGAAGCTTTGCACAAATAGCATGAATATTCCATCACTCCGCTGTATGTACTGTAATGCTGTATTACTGTGGTACTGTGTCCCTGTTCTGAATCTAAAACTAAGACAGTTTTTTTAAAGGACATGTCCTGTATTCGCGCTATTTCTAATTTAGATCCCAGAAAATAGCTGATCGTTGTCTTACCAAACTCCTGCAATCAATAACTTTATCAAAGATTGTTAAGTTTGCATTGAATGTTCTGCTCAGTCACTGCTATTTGTCTCGAATTCACGTCGGCACTATTTAAATAGATTTCTTTTGAGTTAACCAGAGAAAGTGTGTGTCTGCAGGCTGAATCATCCAGGTTGTAATGATACAATTAATTTCAAATTAATACAATTCATTTCAAATTAATTGTATATGTACATTGCACTTTTCATATATCTAGACCACGCTCTTTATAGATCTACAGGTGACACCCCAGCAATTCATCCATACATAAACCCCAGGGGGAATTAACCTGAGCAGAATAAAACTGATACAAAACTGGTTGAATATCAATGCGTTTACAATGCTGCTCGAAAGTTTGTGAACCCTACAGAGACAGTCAGTAATTTGTAGTGACTAATCAGTCTCTCACATCTGCCTTGGGGGATTGCCCACTCCTCCTTGCAGAAGGCAGCCAGTCGAGTGAGGTTGGATGGGCGTCTGGCATGAACTGCCCGCTTCAGGTCCGGACTCTGACTGGGCCAATCCAGAACACGAATCTTCTTCTTCCTCAGCCATTCCTTGGTTGCTTTGCTGGAAGGCTTCGGATCATTATCATGTTGCATGATCCATTTTCAGCCAAGCTTAAGGTTATGTTCCAGGATTTTACAATATTCATTTTCAGTGCTGTCCACTGGCAGATGATCGGCCTCACGGCGGATTTTATCCCACCTGATTGTATTTACCTGCTCGTTTTAGGCAATGCAGCTCAGGGTTCACTAACTTTTGCACCTACAAAAGTTTTAAAAAAATATTTTTAATTTAGTCTTTTGACTACACAATTGATTTCCTCCAAAAAAAAGTATATGGAATTAATAAACATACACCTGTTATTTCATATAGAAAATACTGGTACCGATTAAATAAAGAAATAATGGTAAAACAACTAGAAACAAGAAACAACAACAGGAAACTGCTCAAGAGGTTCACATACTTTCAAACAGCACTGTGTATATATTTAACGATTAAAAACAAGACCTTGAAACTGCTTTAATATTCCCGCTAAAAAGATAAAGGTTGCAGCCACTCTAAGAAACCTCTTTGCAAACCTTTCAATGTGCATCATGAAAGTAATGCCGTTCGTTTGTAATAGATGGAGTATGCACTTGTGTTTTCTTCAAACCTCTTTAGCAACATCTTTCATTTATTCCCCATCTCATACTGTACTGTTCCCCTCCTCCTCAGCAGACCCTTTGATGTCATTATATGAATTAAGTTGAAATCCGCACACGTCTGCTCCCTCTTGCAGCCATGCTCGAGCTACCTTCCATCTCGGGGTTTTGGGGCCCAGTGACATGTTGTCTTTGTGTGTAATGACCTTTGAACCTTGTTGCTGACTTGAGCTGAATGTAAAGTTACTCTGCTCAGAACCTCATGAATGTTTTGTATGTGGTGAAAATCAAGTAATATTCAGTCATGTATTTGTTTGAAACATATGTAAACAAAGGCTAAGGCTGTGGAAAGGAGCCTTTTCTTTCAATAAAGAGACAGCTCTTATAATTGCACTGGCTTTGACTCCCCTTGCATTGATTTTCCTCATTGTTGTAACAAGAATATAATTTCGTGAGCTTCAATAAAACTGGATTCTTACACTCTGCTATCTAACCAAAGTTCCTGTCTTGCTCATCTCTCACCTTGGCAGCGTGTCCTTAAGATCCTTTGGGGAAAGTTGACAGTAAATAATGATTTCACCCAGAATTATGAAGTTGAACTGCTGTTTTGTCACGTTCAGCTCGGTTAAATGGCTCTCCAAGGTACCTCCATTCACCCAACATCTACTACAATCATGCCAATTATGCTCGGCTGTCTTAGTCCTTGACACAAAGGGACTCGAAAAAAAGGTAGAACTGCAGCTACTGTTGTCAACAACCCTGGGAGACGGTGGTCATGAAGGTTATGAGTTATTGTGCGATAACTCTTTTATGTTTTGTAAGAAAACCGGCTCTTAGGGATAATTAGCAATCAATATGAAACCTCTATTCCAGGGGTCGGGAACCTATGGCTCGCAGCCAGATCAGATCGGGCTCAGTTATGGCTCTTTTGATGACTGCATGTGGCTCTTGGATTAATTTTAGTTTACACTGCTTAACACGATAAGTAATGAATAATTCCGCTGGGAGTAATGGTGTTAAAAATAAATCCATCCATCCGTTTTGTACCGCGCCTGTTCAAGGTTGTGGGTGGCTCATCCAATCGCAGCTGTCCTTCGGGGTGCAGGAGGCTCCTCTGACTAACGCAGTAGCCAACACGGATCTCTTTTTAGGGCTGGGCAAGTTAACTCGTTGATTATTTAAGGCCGACAAATGTTTTATCGCGCATTAGCGCAGGTTTTATTATTTATTTTATTATTGTGAAAGTCTGTTGCTCACAGGCTTTTATTTTGTAAAAGTCTGTTGCTGTCTACTGCGGAACCGGAAAAGAAAATAATGGGCGGTTAAACAAACATGGAGAAGGGTACGGAACTGTTTCATGGCCACTTTTATTTTAAAGTTCTTCCAGACGGCGGAGTCGACAGAACCAAAGTCATCTGTAAACACTGCCAAGTTGAATTGTTTTACCACCGGAGTACTTCCAGTTTAAAATATCACTTAAATGCAAAACACACAACTGATACCAGCAAGTCATTCAACGAAACAGACAACGGATCGAGATGAAACTTGGTAGACATATTTATCATACAAAGACGCACAAAAAAGGTCGGGGGCTCCCGTCGCCTGAACCCAACAGGAAGTCCGCCGTTTTGTTTCAATGTTTGGATTTATCTCTGTTTTTCAGTTTTTACCGGGCGAACGAAATCTCCTAGAGATTTAAGCGAAACATCTTCAAATTTGGTCCACGTACAGAGGAGGGTTGGGCGACGTTAAATTATGAAGGATTTGAGTTTTCGTCTCACAGCCTGGATGTTACGGCGCCATACATTTTGATCATTCGCCATCAAAAATCAATCAGCTATTAATCGGCTCCACATGATCGGACCGTCATCAAACCTAACGTTTGATGAGAGACCCGACATGAACACACTTGATTAGAAATATTGATTATCAGTCATAATATCATCGCGTAATTTGCATTATTTAGCTATTTGCATGGAATTGTTATGGACACTGTAGGAGTGAGGAATAACATGCAGCCACATTATGTCAATAAACTGAATGTGTTAATTCTGAATCCACGTGTCCACACCCGTCTGCAGTAGCTGATGGAGTTACAATTCCCCCTAGAGAACAAATGCTTCATGTAACTTTGTCAAGTACAGGCCTTTTTCAACAAGATTGTCACTTTGAGGACAGACGTTGGAGAGCTGTGATGAATTGCTTTTCTCAGAAGGACACAAAGGTTGTCTGTTCGGCCTCACACACACATGAACAGAAGGAATCGTGAGTGAATCGTTTATTTTTGGAAACAAGAAAAAAGGAGCACGCAGCCCCAGCAGATGTCAATAATACTACAGATAACAATGGGACATAAACAATTACCAGGACAGTAGAACCGAAGGTGTTCACCTTCACTGAGAGCGGCCCTGCCAATAGCTCGGTGTGAACCTCATTCATCTTGGTGCAGACATAAATGATGATTCAATCATTGACTTTTCCTCTCGCACCACCAGGACATTGAGGTTAGTGGTTTACAACAAAATACATTTCAAAACACACTGCATATTGTATTAAGTCATTGCAACAATCTCCACTGGCATCAGGAGCTGAGAGACAAACTGCTCCTCTGCTGTCTGCAGCATCTGTGACATCCTGCAGAGCTTTTCATTTTCATTCCATTGGATGCAATTGCAAGCAACAAGTCACACATATATTATAACATGCATAATCAGAGCTCTTCTGTACAGTGAAATAACAATGCTGCATATGATGTAAACAACCAGGGAACACATTCAAGTTACACAACACCGCTGACTCCTCAGCAATAACGGTGACAACAAAACACAACATCACTGTACATCCTGTTTGTGTGGGGATGAATAATGATTAGTAATAATACTAACAATAAAGATTCTTGTTTTTTAAGTTGTCACTGCTCCAACACGACAAAGTACTGTGTTTATCAATTCTAATCTGTATTCATGTTGTAGCTGTTGGTGTACATTCTTTCTCTCGCTGTCATGAAACACAATTTTGATTGTAAACACTTCACGTTATTCACAGTAAAATAGCTCTGCTCCTCATCCCATTCTTCTCTGCAGTGAGATCATGGTGAAACATTTACAAGTAGGAACATCAATATCTTCAGACAGAATATTTAGAGCACAACAACTCTTGGATTGCAGAATTAATTGACCGATACAAGAAAGCAAGAAAACACTCGTCATTTTTTATTGTGTCCGTGAAATACCAAAATGTTTGTATTCCTTAGTTGAAGGTGCTTTTTGTGAGATGCGGTTCTCCACAGCAAACTTTAGATATTTTCTTTGTATAGCTTTATAGTTTGTTGAAGTAACACATATACTGAGATATCACTGACCTGCGATACCTCCCACTCATTAACTGACTGGTACAGTACTGCTGATATAAGGCCTGAGGCTTCATATGGATACTGGAACTGAGATCTGTACGTCCTGGTGTTTGCTATAAAAATCAATAACCGAGTGAACTTTCAAGAACAATACGGTTGCATAATCTAATGTATGAAAGCAGAATAAGTCATCAAAAAAATCATTTAAATAACCCATTTTCTGTTTTGTATTAAAAACAAATGTCAAAAATCTAAATATCAGTAGCCTGGAGGTCCTGACTTGAATCTTTTCAACACCAGAATCAGTTTGAACGCCCATAAGTACGTACAACATTACAAAAGCACACACATGCACTGAATATTCAACTGGTTGAACTCATTTACCTCCATCACCTGGGCTGTGGTCTCCTTGTGTGTGTGTGTGTGTGTGTGTGTGTGTGTGCGTGTGTGTGTGTGTTGGTCAGCTGGTCTTGTTCGTCACCGCTGAACTCACATGACAGTGTTCAAAATATACTGCAAGTTTATCTCTCAGTGGTAATTATTTTGTCATTAAACGAAGAGAAAGGCTCGTTTTTCTTCTTTAATTAACACGGTGCTTTAAAATGCTTTTAGCGAAAATACAGTTTAAAAATTTGAATAAAATGACCGCCCTGCAGTCCGTGTTCAGACTCTACACGTCTCCACGTCTCCACAGCTCTCCATGTTGGGAATCGGTTGAGGGGGAAATACATGGCAATACAGTACATAGAAAGGCAAACATACCTAGCGGTGGGAGCAGCACTGAACGGGCCCTCGCACCCTGCGCGCGGCGGGACATACAGCATTCTCCGTATTGTAAGCGCCTTCAGGTACGCACTCTAATTGAACCTCATGCAGCAACACCTTCAGACTATTCTGACCCGATATGAAATTGACTTGGAACAGTTCATCTAAGTTAAAAACAAGGGATTTCCTGTCACCACCAGGTGGCGCTATGACTGATAATCAATATTTATAATCAAGTGTATTCAGGTTGGGGCCCTTATCAAACATGTGAGGTTTGCTGGCGGTCCGACCATGTGGAGAGTTATAACTGATTGATTTTTCATTACGATTGATCAATATTGACGGCGGCGTTACGTCCAGGCCGTGTGACGCAAACTCGAACGCTCCGCAATTTTACGTCGCCATACAAAGTTTGAAGATGGTCCGCTGAAATCTCTAAGAACGGAGGAGCTCGTAAAACAAAATGGCGGACTTCCTGTTGACTTTTTTGTGCGTCTTGGCATGATAAATACGACACGACATGAAACCCACGTCACGGGACTTTGTTTTTAAAATGTGTAGGTGGTGCATGTTTTAACACGAACTACTTACATCGTCACAAGGCGCGACTCTTCTGGAAAGTTTCGTGAGTTTTTGTGCATGTTAAGGCAGCCAAACAAGCGATTCCTCTCAGAGAAGAAAAATAAAACGCTCGTGCAAAACTCCATCGTGATGGAGCTGCTGATGGTGTGTGAACCCGGTCCGCGCCTTTAGAAAGTTGAGCATTCACAGTCTGTGCACACATGACAGCCTTGGTGTCCATTCACTGCGGATTCTTCCACAGTTTCTATCAGCGTGTCAGAGAGAAACGGTAACTCATGTAACCCTCAACAATAACCGCTGTGGACACACAGCTGCAGAGGAGATTGTATTGTGATTTGTTCTTGACCTCAGACCTCAGCTTAGACCTCCAGGTCAGGACTTTTGATGAATGTTTGCTGTGAGAGACCAGCTTCTTCTTTACCTCAGTGGATTCTGTTGTTAACTGTACAGTGTCACGGTAACCAGCAGACTGAGCAACCTGACAGTAATCCCAAGGTGCATCTCATTAGCTCCAGTGGTGTCAGATGCCTGGTCAGCATGAGC
>CAAKHC010001264.1:3304-26380 GCA_901007825.1 Macroramphosus scolopax
GCAGTGAATGTTGAAAAACTATTTTTGGAAAGTAAGAAATCTGCATGTGAAGTAGTATTATAAAGATGCAGTCTATCTAGATGTAAAACCTACAATTTTGCATGTGGCTATCTCTGATTGGTAATTCTTTAAAATAACTGTTTAATTTACAACCGGGAACGGAATTGTTCATGTCCTTTAGTTAATCTCCAAACATGGGTGAACAGTTGACCTAACCCAATAGCCACCATCTAATCTAATCTTCATTGTAACCTCCTGCTGGTAAATCATTTTTTAAATGTTTGTTTTAGAGTCTATTTATTAACACAGCTTTGTGGTTTTATGAGCACCTATAAGTCTACCATGGTCTTTGTTACCTGTGGTGTAACTGAAGTTAGTTGAACTGTGAGCTTATTGTTGAAGATTGTACATTGTGTTCATCCTCAGAATGAATTGTGGCTGTCTGACGATTTTGGCAGTAACTGGAAAAAGATCCATGACATGGTGTGTCTGGTAAAATGGTAAGAGACCTAACAATATTTGCACCTCTGTCAGGCGCTCAGTGAACAAGCATGAGTGTTATTCAATATCCCCAAGTGTCGAAGTGTCAGGGAGGTATTTCTGTTACGTGAGATCAGGGAGCAGTGGAAGAACCCCAGTCTTATTTGTTTGGCATGTGGCAAAGATTTCAAGAAGTGATTTATCATCTTTAATTTTGTCAGTTGTTTCAGTTCCTCCCATCATGCTTCAACGACTCTTTACTGTTTCTATTAGGGTATTAAATGTTATTAGGAGACTAAATGTACTCGTGTTTTGACCTGTTTAAAGTCACCTTGCTCTCTTTTGCTGATGGTAAGTAACATAATTTGGCCTGAGATTAACATGCTGACAATGATTCAACCAGGACTTAAGCTGCTGCACCTTTGCAGTAAACGTGTTGAACTAGTTTTGTTGTGACCAAGCTCTCACAGCAGTCTTGTTGTTTTAAAGGAACTTCCTTGTATGCAACCCTTAATAACCTTATTAGTTCTAGCTGTGTTTTTATTTTTGGTTTTAAGGCCCTGTCTTCAATGACTCTGTATCTGAGAGATCTGTATGTCCAAAGCAGTCCTCCTGCAACATAACCTTTTCTCACTATCCCAAAAGACACAAACCTGAAAAGGCTGCAGGAAAATGGGTCAACTTGAGCAGGAGTTTTGAGGTCAAAGAAAGCAGTCACATAACTACATATTTAGGAAGGGCAAGGCTATGTTCGGGCTGACTTTGATACGTCACTTAATGTTATTAAAACTTTTACAATAAAGCAAAACCTATTATGGGAAATGTATCGAATGAATAAAGAACACAGGACAGGAATTGTTACTTGGTGCCGCCTGATTTTGTCGTTCGAGATGTGTACGTTCCGAGAACTGTAGCATCCCTGTTAACAAAGCCGTCTTAATCTATTTGGATATTACAAGTGTTTCACTTTTTGATTCCAGGGGGAGGAGAAATAGCATCTTCTTTACAACCAACCTGAATGGATCCTGCAGTGAGTGGTTCGATCTTTAAGCCTAACTTGAAATAAAAGATGTTGCAATTTCAAAGCAGATTTATATTGACATTGAACATTTTGTGTATGCAGTTGTATATTTGGGAATAGCAAATTGAAGGATTTTATTAAAAATTATTTAACTTCAAAGTTTAAGTGTATACGTTTTTCCCTGGTCAACTGAATTTGGATTGAGAAGGTGATGATAATTTCACTTTATTCCCCCGTTTATTCCTACGTTACTCTTAGTTGCATTTGTGAATGTGTGAAGAAATTTTGTACTTTCATTCACAATTCTAAAATTGTCCTTTCTCCTTCTCAGGTGACCGCGGGTTGCTGGAACTAAAGAGGACGACAGACATGGGAAAAACTGTGAAGACTGTCGCCAGTAAGATCTACTCCTTTGGCCTGGGTGGACGCTTCCTGTTTGCCTCTGTCATGACGGGCAAGGTCAGTACACACAAGTTTGAATCTCCTGACGTCAAATGACAATGCTCCCAGCACGTCAAACATAGACCCTTTCTCACTTCCCTTTTGTTTTATACCGACACAAAAGGCACCCTTTGTGGGAGACACAACAGGCTTTCAAATAAGTGTCATGTCAACCCTTCCACGTACATAAAATACAAGTTGGAGTGGTGCACGGGTCCACCAAACACCAGACCTTGCAGCGGGAGATGGGTCATTGATTCTTTCATCCTCTGTAGGGCTCTCTGAGGATGATCCATGTGTCAGTGGACCAGGGGGAGACTTGGAACATGGCTCAGTTGCCCCCTGTTGGTCATGAGCAGTTCTACTCCATCCTGTCAGCCAGCGATGAAATGGTCTTCATGCACGTAGATGAGCCAGGAGGTTAGTCCACATGGCAACTTCATAGTTTTCACCCCTCATACTTTATAGCAAAGTGAGAGCTGTAAGATATGAAAGAAGTTTCAAATACAATAATGCACATTTATTGCAGGTGCTTCTGTTCATTTGTTCACTCTTTACACTGAATCACTTCTCACATTTGTTTGTATTAGAAAACACATTTTTGAATAGTATACTTACAACAGTGTACATCCATGTCCACACACAGTGTGCTTTGCTTTTTACGATATGGATTCAACCTTTTATTTCCAATAAAGGTAACCTTAATGTTATATTAAGTTGTCTAATTGTTAACGACATTTACACCACATGCCTCCATTGCGTCAGTCTTTTCAGCAAGAAAATGTCTCTGTGTGCACGGCCACCTCTAAACAAATGTTTGTAGTGTGATAATTTGACTAGCCTGCAGCACATCAAACAAAAATGGCCTACATCAGTGCTCATTCCCCAATTAGATGTTCAGCTATCACATATAGGTGTCATTTGTTCATATACTTTTGTCCATAGAATAGACTTACACCGTATTGACCTCTGCTTTATTGTCGGGGCGTTATGTCCCTTCACCAGCTTAGAAACGCTGCATATGAGTTTTATCTCAAGTATGTGTGAACTAACTTTGTTTTTTCTTCACAGATTCAGGTTTTGGTACCATTTATGTATCAGATGACCGGGGAACTGTCTACTCCAAGTCACTGGAGCACCACCTTTACACCACCACAGGGGGTGATACAGACTTCACGAACGTCACCTCTCTGCGAGGAGTTTTCATCACCAGTGTCTTGGCTGAAGGTAGATTCGTCTGATGTACTTATGCTTAGATAAAGGAGTTGCAACACATGCCGGTACTTAAATTCCCTCAAACACATGCACCTAAGACTTTTCCATTAAATGCCAGAAGGTTGTTAGGTTAATAATCATCAGCTAAAGTAGTAGAAATACTTCACATCCCCAGCTGATTCTTAACTCCATCATGTCTGATTCTCACTGTACTTTCTGCTGAAAACCCAAACTACGGTACATTCTGCCCCATTTTGTGGTTTGTTGTCATTATGAAGTTGACCTTTCCCATTGCCTACTCTGGTTTACTGGTTGATTGCTTCATTTGCAGACATTCTATCTGGATAGTGGCATCAACTTTTAGCCTAAAACTGCCTGTAAATCCCCCTTTCTTGGTGTTACAGATAGCTCTGTGCAGTCTGTGGTGTCCTTTGATCAGGGAGGGGAATGGGTTCCCCTGCTGAAACCTGCCAACAGCCAGTGTGATGCCACAGCCAAAGATCCAGAAAAGGTACAGAGAAAACTGATCTCTTGAGGCAGAACAAGAAAGAAGCGTCAGGTCTTGATAAAAACTGTATACATTTGTAAGCTTGAGAGTCTGATTCTATTCAATGGAATGAAGAACGATGAATTGAAAGGCCAAACGCAGTACATGTTGCTACAATAAACAGAAATGTTGGTTGTGTTTGGATCTGCAGTGCAGTCTCCACATCCACGCAGCCTACAGTACGGCTATGAGGCTGAATGTCCCCATGCTGCCACTGAGTGAACCAAACGCTGTGGGTCTCATCTTAGCTCATGGTAAGTCTCCATTCACAGTTTTTAAACCGTATACCGAAACTCTGCATTTCATAAAACAAAAATGTATCTAATTGGATAAGCTTGAATTGCTTCGCCATGTTTGTGTATGTCATCAGGGAGTGTTGGTGATGCCATCTCAGTGATGAGGCCTGATGTGTATGTGTCTGATGATGGCGGGTACACCTGGATGAAAGCTCTTGATGGACCCCATCACTATGCTATTCTGGACTCTGGAGGGCTGCTGGTAGCTGTGGAACACAGTGTCAATGAACCTGTCAACACGATCAAGTAGGGAACATTGCAAGAACAGAGGACTTTGGGTTTGACCTGTATAAGCTGTTACTTGGATGCATGTTTTTTTTTATATTTGGGCTGCATGTCTTCTGAATTTCATTTATAACACTGCCATTCTTGCTGTAAATATTTTCAATTAGGAAAGACACAGGTATGACTAATACGGATTACTGATGGCTCTGTTGTTTCCAAATGACTCATGAGATAGTGAGAAAGTGTGAGCAATACTTGAGCCATCATTGTAAAAACCAATTGAGCTGTCATGTTGTAGACCTGAACATAACAGTAGGAAGAGTGTGAAGAGATTATTTTAAAGATGTTCCCAGTGAACCTGATAGAAGCAGCAAAACCTAAACCTTTCTTGTATTTTGACAGCACATCATTTACAACACATCACCTCTTATAGACTGTCGCTTGGCAACAGGCAACGATTGGTTTTGCCAGAGAACCAAACCAAATTTAGGAAAAGACAACCAGTGCTTTGATTATAGCATATATCAGACACGGTAACACAGGTCAGCCTTGCGCCTTCGAGGCATCGCAACTGTGCTAATATTGTATGCTTCAACACTCCCACTCATCCTACTGCCTAACTGTTTCCTGGGCTGATGTTTGTGCACTCTGTGATGTCCTGACAGATTTTCTACTGATGAAGGACAGTGCTGGGCTACTTATACCTTTACCAAGGAGCCCATCTTCTTTACTGGGCTTGCATCAGAGCCGGGAGCTCGCTCCATGAATGTCAGCATCTGGGGCTACAGGGACTCTCTCCTCAGCCAGTACTGGATCTCGATCACCATTGACTTCAGGGATCTCCTCACCAGAGACTGTGAGTGTAGCCATTATATTTAATTGTATTTTGGTAAATATAATGCATATGTAATATAATACAAAAAACATTTTTTAGGTGGCGACGAAGACTATGTGCAGTGGTTGGCCCACTCTGATGACATCAGTGACCCGAGTGATGGTTGCATGCTGGGTTATAAAGAAAAGTTCCTGCGCCTCAGGAAGGACTCTGTTTGCTGGAATGGACGTGACTATATGGTCGCCGCCCAGCCAACACCCTGCCTGTGCACCCTGGATGACTTCCTGTGGTAGGAAACGCAATGTCAAAGACTGCATGTTAGATTAAATGTAATTTGCTAAGATTTAAGTGTGCTTTCTGGTGATTATGTGCCTGTCCTGGGCGGAGACTTACGATATATCGCATTACAGTGACTTTGGTTATTACCGTAAAGAAAACAGCTCAGAGTGTGTGGAGCAGCCAGACCTGGAAGGCAAAGTGCTGGAGTTCTGTCTGTATGGCAAGGCGGAACAACTGCAGACTAGTGGGTAAGACTCGAACACCTTCCTCTAAATCCAACAGATCTCTGCTTGCTACTATGTTAAAAGTTATTTTATCATTTAGTATCAGCCCGTGAGTGGAAACAGGAAAGGTCTCTTGGACAAGACGTCCATGCATGTACGCAAACCTTAGATTCTGAGTGACCCACAACTCGGTTGATCTTATCTGTAATTGTCAAGTCTGATAGTTTTTCAACTCTTGACCAGAGTCTCATTGGAGGAAGAATTTCAGTAATGTTTCAGTAATGGCATTAATATTTTAACATCAACACGGACACAGTTAGGTGTAGGGAGAGTGATTCCTGCACTTGTCCGAGACTGATGAGAGAAATGATGAGAATGAGGAAGTCATTGTCACGCAGAGAGCAGATTGAGGAAGCAGATGAGGGTTAGAGTGACAACTATGTTTTTAATGAGGAAGAGTGAATGCTTACCCAAGGTGTCAACGGAATTTCGGTAAAAGATGTTCGCCTCAATGCAAACAAGCTGACTGAATAGAAAGTAAATAATTATTCCGCAGTTGTTTAGGAAAATCAAGTTAAATGATGTATCAATACAGATTTATTAGGGTGTAGTTAGTTGTGGGATTGAATCATTTTTCATTATGTATAATAACTATAAATCATTTAGCCTTACGTGTAAAAAAAAAAAGAAAGAAGAAATGGGCTAATTATACTGTTTCTATGTCCCCATTCATACAGACGGTCAGCTCTGGATATACTTAATGAACATATTTTAAAAATTGTGGAATGAAAAGAAAACGGTGCAGAGTTTGTTTGATTTTTTTGTTGTTTTTTTTTTGCAGCTGTTTGCCCTGCTAAAAATATATTTTCAGGCAGATAAGAAGTTTAACAAACATACAGGAGGCGAGTCGTGCACCGTGTCCTCGAAAAGAATCTGCTAATCAAAGTCGTGTGCAAACCTCCAGCTAACCGTTATACATTCTGGTTTGAGTGATCATGAAGTCACCAGGGTGCTTTTGCTCCACAGCTATAGGATGATCCCTGGAGATAAATGTGAGGGAGGACAGATGCCGGAGCGTAAAGAGATTGACCTCAGTAAGAGGTGTGTCAGTGACCTGCTGGGCCCAGAACTCCTGGTCAGTACCTCCTCCAGAAATTGTTAAGAATGTAGTTTGGATTGTGATTGTTTGTTTTATCTGCAATATATGTGCCTTTGTATTTTAACAGGTAGACAAACCTTCCTCCAAGTCTGCGCCCATTGTGATAACAGTGATCATCATCATGCTGTTGAGCATTGCAGCAGGGGTCGTCTTCGTCAAGAAATACGTCTGCGGTGGCAGGTGAGAGTTTATTTTCTGCCTAAGATTGAGCCGTCAGTTTTATTCTTTCTGTTCTCTGTGTGGTGGTTGTGTATGTCTATTTTTGAGTTCATGACCTGACATTATTTTGATGTGCCGACAGGTTCTTGGTTCACAGGTACTCTGTACTGCAGCAACATGCTGAGGACAATGCCGCTGATGCGATTGACGAGCCGCTGGAAACAAACCACACTCATAATGGCAAGATAGAGTTTCATGACGACTCAGATGAGGTAGAGTGGACATCTTTTCCTCTCTCATAGACACATTAGAATATAATCCTGAGTACCAGCTTTGTCTTCAATGAATGGGCCATTGTAGAAATGAACAGGGAAAAGAAAACCTAGAAGAAGACAGCTGTCTGCTGCAACCGGAAACTAAGGATGCAACCGGAAAGCTAAATAATATTCAGAACTTGATATTTAGCTGAAGGGAAGCCGGGTAATAATTCTTTTTAGATTTATCACTGTAACAATGTCTGACACAAACATGGGAAAGAAGCAGAGGGCCCTTGATGCTAAAGAAACCTAGCTTTATAGGCAAAACTATATTTCTCAAAATAATGAAAGATTGTTAAGACGGGAGAGTTGGCATGCGGCCGGGCTGGACCATGTGTGTTTTTTCGTCTCACTACACTGATGCTTTTATTATACACGTACCGCTTCTGATTCTGGACTGAAGGCATGCTATCACAAAGCACACACCGGGGGCAGTATTATATTACTTTGTTTGGTTCAGGGTAAACAAGTAAAACTGGCTTAGTAATGGGTTAACGACAGTATCATTGGTACCAGGCTGAAATGGCTTCATGTTTGTTCACCTGTGTTGGGTCTGGTTTCATTGGTATGTTTGTCTCTTCTCTTCCCACAGGACCTACTGGAGTAGCAGGCACGACCTGTAACTCAGCTGAACAGCTTTCCTGTCAAACCAGTGGCCGGTTGCTCCTGTCACTCTTTTGTCTCCAGCTACTTCTTCCTTTCACCTTCTAGTATGAACTTTGGCCTCAGCTACCAGAGGAAGAGTGTGTGCCAGTCTGCTGTCATCTATGAAGTTTCATGGTTGTACGGAGGCTGCCGGGACTTAATGCTACAGTTGAGGAGAACTGTGAAGCGGTTTTGTAGTGTTCAGCTTCAGTTGTTGATTCTTTTGATTGAGTGTGAATCTCAAAGTGATTGATTTTGGGGAAGCAAGGTTTGAACTGCTGAACAGAGCCAGAGGAATGAGCTTTGAGATAAAGCTAGTTGTGTAAATCTACTGTCATTGCATTACGGGTCCTGCCTCTCCTATCACCTGGCGAGCTCTCCTGGAAATACTTCTCACTCCTTTTTGAAGATCCTTTATCTCATGCACTTGTACATAAACTAGTTCCTCTTCTCCATTATTATGTAGTACTACCAGTTTGGTCGGTGTAAGGAGTGCTGGTTAATTACTCTCCCAAATCACTCAATTCTTAATTCCTATTTATAATAAAGTATTTGTTTGTCAGTGTGCCCCAGATGACCAAGAGTATGCAAACCTGCTCTGTCGCTCAATGGGCACTGTTGTGAGAACTACCTTGTTGTTGTCTGTACTTGGAATACAAGCCTTCATACTTGTTGGTACTCCATGGCGTTGAGATCCATGGTTGAAGTAATAAGATGCAATTGGAAATTGCCATTGGCTTTAATTTTGATAGCAATAACATGTTAAGATTCAATTGCCATGCATGTTTAATACTCAAAATCTCCAATGTCTCCAGTAGCTCCATTTGAGAAATGAAGTTATTTGTGAAACACATTATGTGAAGTGTCACAAACTGTCTGTTTCAAGACAAGATTTTGTTAAATAATAAATGTCTGCAGTTCTAACTGCCGAAAGCACAAGGCTCTTTGTAGGCTAAAAGTTTGTAGTTTAACATATTTTCTATATGTGAACTGACGATTAGAATAAGACTGTAATCATGACTTCACTCATATACAAGTCGTGTGTGTGTGTGTAATTATTTTCAGCAGTTTTTGTACTAACACACTGAACTTGTGTAACAAATGAAAACTTGCTATTTGGTTCGTCGACAGAAAAACTATAGTTTGATAGTAAATATCCACAATAATTTTTTACAACAGTTTCTGGTATCTCAATGTATCTGTACAATTTGGCTTCAGAAACGAGTACAAAAGCAATGCGAAAAATAAATTCTATTGTGTACATTTTGTAGAACTAGGAGGTGAGGAGGTTGTATAAACTACGAAGACTTTTTATTTGAATTTGATGTGAAACTTTTTTTTGTTAATTTGAGTTTCTCATCTGGATTTTTGTTCATCCGTATACTACTGACATGCTTAGCGGAACAGAGTTGGCCGATGCTTCTCAAAAGTCTTGTCTGTCACGTAAAGTCTTACATGGTTTCTTCCTCCTTGAATCATTTGCACAATGTCTCGTTTTTAATACACTGCTTTCATACGGGGTTTATTTATTTTTGAAGAGCAGGTTCGGAGTGCAGTAACTGTAATATAGTTTGGATGTGGTTATACAAGTGCCTGCTGTGAGCATATGAAGTGACAGCCCCCCAATGTGTGGCCAGCATCTCTTACTTTGTAATATGTGCAACCAGTTTTATCCAGGATGCTGTATCTTGTTTCCCAAGATGAATCCGTGAGCGTTGACGTCTGTTTTAATATGGAGCTTTAATAAGGAGCTCTCATTGAACTGCATTTTGAATCATTATTTTAATCCAAAAAGCTTTTTTTTAAAGGAAGTAGCCTACATTACCTGGTTATTCTCTTCCATGTCTCAGCATGAGACAATTCTGAGACTTTGACAAATGAATCAACTCAAATAAACAGGAAACAGGGTGATTATGTAGCTGCTATACACTGGGAAGCTCTTATTTAATGATTTGAATGCATTAAGTGAGAGAAACATTTTTTTTTTTTCTTACGGTTTTAAAATGCTTCATTTAATAAGTCATTGGTATGGTTCTGTAAATATACAACGTTACATCTTTATATCTGCTGTTTCCCTCTTCTGTATATTTTAGCAAAGTTTCTTTGGGTTTGCCAATAAAATATGTTCCTCTTATTTATGTCCACCGATTCTTTATTCTTACTAACAAGGTAAAAATGTGGTGAGGAGAAAATTAAAAAATGATCAGAGTAACTGGTAGTAGACTTACAGTATTTAATCATTTCTATTCTGTTCTTTACTACCGAGGGTATTACTGCCAAACCAATTGTAAAACTTCAACACAGGAAGTCCTCAGATTCTGTACAAAAAGTTGCCCTCTGCATCAAAGAATTCCTTCCCAGCTTGCACCGGTGGGGCGGGACTTTCCAAACCCATAAGCCCCTCCAGTTCATCCTCCGACAACACCTGTCCATCCCAGCTGTCTTCGTAGTCTCCATCCTCTACACAACTTGAGTTGGCAGCATTATCTTCTCCAGTTGATGTTATTGTCTCAGTGGCTTCTTCACTGACACCAACTGTAAACCTGGATGGCAGAACAGTAACAGTAACAGGGGCAGGGCTGCTGACCAGGGATCCTGAGCCTCCAAACCTGCGTGTCTGCTCAGCCACAGGGACCAAACCACCTTCTGTACCTCCAGGGGGCAGTGCAGCTGCTGATATGTTTCCAGGCAGTTTCAGCCTGCCATGCCCTGACCCAGCACCCCTAGGAAGGACAGCCTGACTGAGTCTAGCCATTGCATTACCATCCTGCTTGGCTTTTCTGTCAGGAGCAGGGATGAACTTGCTCCTGAGAACTCTCAGGATGACATCAGGGGTGACAGAGAAGCCCTCAGCCAGACGTTGTACTGTCCACTCCTCTGGCTGCTCTTGCTTCAGATATCTGAAAAAGTAGTCGCATCTCATTTACATGAATGGCAATTATTTGTTCAACTTGAACTGATGAATAGTAGTGATGCATCGATTTATTGGCTGAACATCTTGATGGCAGTGGCTGATGTTTATATGTGATGATGTCGATCACCTAACCTGCTGCAGAATTGGAGAAGATGGTATTAAAGATTTAAAGAAAAGTATGATGGAGGGCTGAACGACTTTAAAACAGCAAAAGCAGATTTCTTTGATTCTCTGGAACAAAAGGTGTAACAAACTTTGTTCATCTACAGAGGGTTATGAAAGTGTAACCGCAGCAACTTGAAATTAATAAAAAATGGATGTCTTCACCTGATCTGCTCAATAGCCTCCCAGGTTAACTTCCTCTCCGGAGCTCCTGATGGTGTCATCTGCCTCTTCAGGATTTTATATTTCACCGTCTTTTGCCACTTTCTTTCCTCACTGAAAACATGCAAGAGATATTTTGGATGGTTAGTGATTGGAAGGACAGCATATACAATTGTTTATAACACTGGAATAATGTGTCAGTGATCTTCTTACTCCACCAAGGCCTGGAGCTTGTCCTCTACACCCTCCAAACCAAGGTCTTCATCAGACACCTCATCTTTGTATCTTGGAGCTCGGTTCGATACTCGGTCCCTGTTCACGTGGCTCTGTCCGATCCATGCTTTACTGGCAACTCTACTGGCGAATCTACAGCTGTGGCTAGATACTGACCGATCACCAAGCCTGGAGAGCAGACAGAGTACCTGCAGGGATCGGGCCATGGATCACCTGGTGTGTGACGCTGACATTAGCTTTCTCTGAAAAAAAGAGGAGATCTGGAAGCAATTTGAGTGACAAAATGATTACTGAAAGGTCTCGTTGCTCTCACAGGTCTCGCTCAGTTCTCTTGTGAAGACACTCCACCTTATATGCCTGTTGATATTGCTGCGGATGTGTAGCACAAACTCGTGGATGGATGTACTTCTGCAAAGTAAACATGGATCCCACAACATTAACTCTACGTGGTGCTGCCATCTACCGGTGTGGCGGTGAAGCTATTGTTTGCACCTGAACTGAACAATGGAGGCAGGTAAACGCAAATATCCTCCACTACATAAATCATTAAATATATTTCAAGATAGTTCGATGAATAAATCCATTACATAGATGGTAATTACCATGAGAAATGTCTAAAAGTTATTAAATAGATATAAAGGGCGACCTCTGCCTGGTGTCGGGAGACATTGCATCTCCCTCCGTCCCGTAATGTGAATTCATCATGTGTCACGCAACTGCGCACCTCCTCCTGGGCTCCGTTGTTTCATTTGCGCCATTTTGTCCGCTCACTTTGTTGATTGGGCTTTAGCGAGCTGTACTAGAGCCAATCAGAGGGAAACCGGACAGCGAGTATACGGTAAGGGAGACCCGATTGAAGGCATTGGTAGTTGTCAGCACGGATTGGTTTGTCATGGACCAACCACATTACTAACCCTGCTTAATGCAAAACTCGAATGACTGTTCGTTTTTGACCGTTGCGTGTCATGTTGGTCGAGCTGCAAATAACTCCTTATTCCTAATCTTGGCTTCTATGTGGGAACATGATTCCTGGTGGTCGTCAAGCCTTAGCCAACGTTAGCTAACTAGTTAGCTGAAATACCGAATTTCAAACAAAGGGGTGGTTGATCATGTTAACAGTGAAACGGCCAGTTAACGCAGTATAGCGAATTATCATTGATTATATAAATCAACGACCCACCTTAATACCTTGCCCGTTTTTTTTTAGATTCACGTTACGTGTTAACTGGACTCTATTCGGTGCTTACAGGAATTTACCACGCTTTTTAGCGAGCTAGCAGACGCTAGCTAGCCCTGCTGGCTTTCATGAATGCAGACCTTTGTCAAAACACCCTGTTAATCGTTCTATGGGCTTACCTTTACTATTGTGTATATATATGTATAGTACGGCTTCATATAACCCCTCTTGCAAATAACATATTTCAAATGTCTAATGAAAAGGCAATGTGTCCATTTTGAAGTAACGTTAATGTGTGTCGTCAGCAAAATGAATTGGTTCAGTAACTTAACTAACGCTGAATAAAGGGTTGAAAGGTAAACAAAAAAATCTATAATCTAACATCTAAAATGGATTAATTTGATACTAGCTACCATTATATGTGTCTTTTGTCTCAAGAGAGGAGAGCGACAATAACAAGCCATGGAGCAGTACACCACTGCCACCACTACAACTGGAGAGCAGATAGTTGTGCAGACATCCAATGGACAGATCCAGCAGCAGGTGAGCTGAGAACTGACTCACATAATTTCGTTTTCAAAATGGAAAGCTTGCACTACTGTCTCAGTAAAGTTAGTTTAGAATGCTCCACAATTTAACCTTCTACTGTAAGCTCACTGGTGCCCAGAATGAAGCGTTTCAGCGGATTCCAGATCTATTTTCCTGACAACAATTTTCACTGAGACTGTATTATCCTGCCTTGCCTGCAGACACAGGGCACAGTGACGGCTGTGCAGCTGCAAACAGAGGCGCCAGTGGTGACGGCCTCAGGCCAGCAGGTGCAGACACTCCAGGTAGTGGTGTCTTCGCCGCCCTGTGTCTCTGTCATGACAGTGTTACAGCCAATGAATTTGCATGCTACAACCAAGGCTGTTGTTCATGACCCATCTATGTGCTGTTTGGTTCATCCTCTCGATCCCAGCATGTCTTACAGCTGCCCAAACTGCATGTGCCTCATTCAGCAGAGCGTGTTTTGTTTCAAGCCCTGGAGTTTCCGCTTGTGCTGTCATTGTGAAAGTACTACTGTTTACGTGATTTTGTGTCTTGTTTTAAAAGCAAGTACTGCAAGATATACCATTTTTATCATAAACAGAAAATAATCCATTTGGAACCTGAGTCACATGGTTGTGTTATGTTCTGGGGTTCATCATTGAATGGCGAGGATCCATAGCCATTCTGTCACTTGGTACTCGCAGTCAAGCTCCATTTTTCTTACTGTCCCATTTGAAACTTGTTCTTTGCATTTTTCTACATGTCACAACTGCTGCCAATGGCTTGTACTTATCCATAATCGTTACTCCTTCATCAATGGATTCTACTTGTCCTACTTGTACTACCATCGGTACATGTCAAGTTGCATATTTGAATGCTGATTAGCTCAATGGTGTCTCTTTTTAAACAACTTAGTAAGTGAGTAAGTATGTAAGCTTTAACTCCAAACCAGTAAGAAGATCTGGTAATATCGGTTAAGAAAATGTTGAGGCTCATCATGCTGCTCCTGCAGAATGAATTTTAAGCATTCAAATGAGTAATGGCATGTACAGATCGGGCTCCTTTGGAGCCAGATACTGTCCTGCTTAATGGAGTCTGTGGTTGCGCGTTGATGTGTGCAATGACGCACAACAAGTCTCTGCTGAAATTGGAAAATGAATGTAGTTGTTCACAGATAGTGTGTCTACAGCGTTAAACTGCTGCCTTTTACTAATAAAATCACAGCCATTTACTTGTGAAATAAAGTTTTTTTTCTTACCACCTGTAAGACAAAAGCGTTTTGGAAAAAGCTGAGTCTCTCAGATACTTGTAATCATACTGACTGGCAGTGCTACTTTTAACAGTTTTCTGAATCTGTCTGTAGGTCCAGGGACAACCTCTGATGGTCCAGGTGAGTGGTGGGCAGCTCATCACGTCATCCGGGCAACCCATCATGGTGCAGGCTATGTCTGGGGGCCAGGGTCAAACCATCATGCAGGTTCCTGTATCTGGAGCTCAGGGACTACAACAGGTAAATGACAGTTACTAGATTACAATCTGTTTTCAAATTTACCACATAATCCTTGCCTGATTTGAACAGGCATCTATTAAGTGAATTTTCTTTGATACTTGGACATTTTAAATTATACAGTGCGATTGATTAGTGAGCTGATGTCAGTGTGTGTGTTAATTTGTCTGTGTGTAGATCCAACTTGTGCAGCCTGGTCAGATTCAGTTGCAGGGTGGTCAGACTCTCCAGCTCCAGGGCCAGCAGGGTCAGCCCCAGCAGATCATCATCCAGCAGCCACAGACGGCTATCACAGCTGGACAGAACCAGGTATTAAATTCTCACCAGTAGATTTGCAAATCCACTGATTTATAATTTATTTTGTATTACTGAGTGTGTCTTGCCCTAACTTGTGGTCCTACAGGGGCAACAGATCAGCTTGCAGGGCCAACAGGTAGCACAGACAGCAGATGGACAGACCATTGTCTACCAGCCGGTCAATGCAGATGGTACCGTCCTGCAGCAGGGTAAACTCCATTTTCTTCTATCTTTTGTGATTGCCTTCAGCTTTGTGGACGTCTAAACAAAAGGTCTGTTGAGTTGTCATTTTGATGATGATCTGTGTCTGCAGGAATGATCACAATTCCAGCTGCCAGCTTGGCAGGTGCCCAGATTGTACAGGCAGGAGGTGCCAACACCAACACCACAAACAGCGGCCAAGGCACTGTGACCGTCACCCTGCCTGTCTCTGGCAACATGGTCAATGCAGGTGGAATGGTCATGGTAAGACCCTGTGCAGAGGTATCTAGCATCTTATTACCTTTTTTTTTTATACCTGATCTCACACAAGGATGTGTGATAGTTGGAGGTCATAGAGCTTAAAAGAGGACCAAATAAACTCATCATTGATGGGTTTTTTTGGTAAATGTTCCCCAAAGTTAACTGTTGGAGCTGGTTTGCTACTCTTGGAACTATTTAGTACAAACACTGTAGAAAGTAAAGGCTAATTCCAGTATTTTTCAACCCTGGGCCCTTTTTTTCACAATGGGGTCAAAATGTGCAACATTATTGTAATTGATGCAGAGCTTAGCGACAACAATATATCAGATTTTCGCAAAACGGCTTGTTTGTACTTAAATCAAAAGTGCTTCTGCCTTTGACGGGCTCCGATTGTCAATTTTAGTGTCTGATAACTTTCCTAACGGTTCCTTGCAGAGACAATCTTTGGTTTCTTTAAGATTTTTTTAATCTTTGAGATAACATTTTATTCCAACTCTGTAACTTACGCCACTCCGTTTCCCGCCAGAGGGACAACTTAAGTACTTGGGTGAAAACTTCCTCCAGGGACATTGTCCGGAGGGAGATGGCACACGTAGATTCTCTGTAGGATGAGGGTCCCTTATGATACTGTCAGACAATCAGGATAACAATTGGAGCCTATCGAAGGTAAAAACAAGCACTACTGATTTACAGGCTATTGCCATAATTAATTTACATGGCAGCCATTTCATGAAAACCGACTATATTTATCTCGCTAGATACTGAACAGATTACAATAAGTTTTGTCCTTATGACTCGCATCGATCCCCAGACAAGGGGAAATAGGGCCAAAGTTGAATGATATCAGAATTATCCTTTAGGTATACACTATTACATTAATAGTTCAGTGATATTGTGATGATATCAGCAATTCTGTCTAAATTGCTAACATGTTAAATTAAGAAACAGAGAAATTGAACTTTGAAACCTTCTATTTTTTTTTATTATTTTGTTTCAGTCTATTTTTCTTTCTCTCTCCATTATATTGAACCATTCAATAAATATCAACATGTTTAAAGCCCCTAACACCCAGGTTCCAGCCACACGGTTGTTTTCCTTTTTTACCTCTTCACATGACTCATGATCCCACTAGTCAGTATGCCACCTTCATGTCATATTGGAGATACTTTTACATTTGTAATTATTGCCTTCACATGAACATGATTTCAGACTTGATACTTTACATAACAGAAGAACCTGAAACACAGACAGATGGGATGTCTCTATCCAACAAAGCTGCTTCTTTCAGGCCAATTTAAACCATAATTAATGGATATAGTGACGTATTTTTTACTCGTACAACTAAGTTAATCAGTCGGAGAATCAGGAAGAATAACCTGACACAACTGTCTGGGTTTGCAGGTCTCCTTACATGTGAGATAAAATATAAAACCTGTATTTTGATGCAGCAGCATAAATCAGCATTGCATGAAGGCCTAATGATTGATGTGATGCTGGTTTAAACATTTTCTCTCTAACTTCAGTTCACACAGTTTGTATGCTATTGATTTGCAGTTGTCCTAAGCACTCTTTTGTATCACACCTTTTTTGTATCCTTCCCTCCATCAGATGGTGCCTGGAGGTGGTGGAGTTCCCACAATGCAGCGTATCCCCCTGCCCGGAGCTGAGTTGCTTGAGGAGGAGCCCCTGTACGTCAATGCTAAGCAGTACCATCGCATCCTAAAACGAAGACAGGCCAGAGCCAAGCTGGAGGCCGAGGGCAAGATCCCCAAAGAAAGAAGGGTACGACCCATTTGTCACAATCATATACAATACAGGGCTCATATTGTAAAGTAACAACTACTTTAAGTAGCGTGGTGATCAACCCCTAGTGAAGTTCATAGTCCACTGTACTGACTGTATTCAAGGATTTCTGCCTTATGTTGGAAAGAATCGAATGGAGAATCTACAAACGTACACTGCCAGTGGGGCTGATGAACAAAACATGTCTTTCTTGTAGAAATACCTACACGAGTCTCGCCACCGCCACGCTATGCAGCGTAAGCGAGGTGATGGAGGGCGTTTCTTCTCACCTAAGGAAAAAGAGGAAATGGCTTTAGCCCTGGCACAGGTAAATAAGCTGTGTGTACAAAAACATCATTTGTACTTCATTACTCAGTAATGGAAAAGAGAATGACTCAGGACGGTAAGCACTTAAATGTACCTGTCTTGCTTTGTAATATAATTTATTTTCAAAATTATTATATAATTTGTTAGGGTGACCTCACTGACCCTTTCTCGCTCTTATGCACAGCAACAGCAGGAAGCGGCCGAGGCAGCAGCCAATGAGACAGTGGCTCAGATGATCCGAGTCTCGTAGCACCATCGCCAACATGATCACTTCTGTCTGTGAACTCTACTCTGCCTGAGACTCTTCATCCAAGCTTACCCATCTGCTGCACCTTCTTTTCTCTCTTCTACTCCCTCCTGGCCGCCATCATACACCAAACCACAGTGCCACCACTCAATTTGTCCTGTTATCGCCCTACTTCTACTCTGGTCTTCCAAGGAGTGGGCCATGTGGCTGTTGATACTTTGGACTCTGGTCCTCTTGTCATGAAATTGAGGATATGCTTCCAGACCCAGCCAATCTGGTCAACCTCTTAGGACCAGCTTTTAATTTCATAAGGATTTGTTTTGACAACCCTGAAAGGAAACATGAAGTTATGAGTGACTAGGGCCTTCAAACAGAAGTCATATTCTGTCAAACCCTGGTCCTTTAAAAAGCTAAGAATTTGTAACTGGTGGATACTTGGAAATGAAACAGCCTATTTTCAGAGACATTGCTAAAATTGATGTTACACTTGTATCATATCTTTTATGTTATGTACATTATTTTGACATTTCATTTTTTTCCAACCCATGTTCTTCGGAGAGTGGACACTGTCCAACTTACATCGACCGAAAAAAAACTTAAATGACAATGTTGTATAGGAATCATTTTCCTCCCCAGTGTATTTGACGTGCTTTCTAATTTGCCCTCTTTTGTGGATGCATTTTATACAATTCATGCTTAGATTTGGTATTTATAGGAAAAATGCCTCTATCCACGTAGTTGGTTCTTCTTTGGTCAGTCCACCTAATTGTTTGATTTGTGTCATTGTAGATTTTTTACTCATCAAAAGCAGTTCTGCAATGTTTTTTAATAACGAAACAATGTTGGATTTGAGTATGTGAAACTGACGTCAATTAAATAACTAAGTGGCTTGAAATTATTTGTGGTTACTTCCAGTTTAGATTCGACTGTCATCTTTTTCATCATTTGCGATATTCCATTAGCCATTGGCTGAAAACAAAGAAGCATGGTGCTATAGTTCAATAGTTTTACATGTTTTAAAATAGATTCGATATTTTTTCTAGGTTATCCACTATATAATGGACTAAGTACCACTGTATTAGTTTTGTCAGTAAATAAATTGTTCCTAAAATTAGACAAATTTCACATACGTTTTCAAAAGATTAAGGTAATATTTCAAAATTGCTGGTGTTGTCCTCAGAATTGTGCCAACAATCTCTCCCTGATATGGAGCTTCTTATATTATATCGCCCTGAAAGTACAACACTGGTCCACAGGAGCTCAACCAATCACACGCTTTGGACTATAAACGTTTTGCAAAAAGCGACCAATCATGGGAAAAGAGGCGGAGCTTGTTCAGAGCGTCCTTGGAGGCCAAACCCAAAGAAAGTTTGATGCAATGTGGATGGAGGCAGATGGTACCTGCCTGCACCATCTGACAAATAACAAGGGAATGTAATGTAATGGACTTTTAATGTGAGTAACGAGTCCCAGACGCTGCGGTTCCGCTTCCCTCCCCACCTCCCCCACCCTGCCCACTAGCTCAGGTGACAGGCTCAGCACACCGCCCCCTCCCCCTCAGAGATGTTGCTGTCTGTGGATGACAGCAGACCCGCCGCAGGACCGAAACAAGTGTTCGTACCGCTCCCGCAGAAAGTAGAGAGAACCTAGAGGATAGAGAGCAGGTTAATCTCCCCGGAAGCGAGCGTCTTACTGCTGCGTGTTGAGATTTAGTGGAGGTGCTTCTGCCCCGGTGCGGTCATTTTAAAACCACCAAGCCGAGCCAAGACTCCATTCAGAGGCAGTGACGGATCAATACCACCTGGATGCAATGACCGACTCGGCTGTGGACGGCAAGGCGGAGGTTAAACAAGCCACGAAATATGTCAAAGAGACCGAAAACGTTGCGGAAAAATACTCCGCGATGACTGTCAGCAAGAACAGCAGCGACGTGAATATGAACGTCGGGGAAATGCCCTCCGCAGCGTTCACCGCAGTCCCCACTCTGAAATCCGTCAAGAAGGTAGGAAACGTGATCCCCGCCATCAGTCACCGTCATTGAGCGGGGAGGCTGTGAGTCCTGTCTGCACGCACATGTGAGGGGGATAAATCCCAGTTGGTACGCGCTGTACTGCAGTGAATTACTCCACCAAGCAAGGCCAGGCACCCTGCTGCAGCTGTAGGCTACGTTTGTGTTAAATCATCCTGTATTCATCAGGCAAAGCCTTCATTTGCAAGTTCATAGCAGATGATGGTTTGGATGCATTGTCGGATGTGTTGCTTCATGTCGCATCATCATTCACGTGTTTTTTTTTTTTTTAACAATCTCCGAGGGATTGCTTCATCCCAAATGAGAACTCATCTTAATCTGAAACGCTTTAAAATAATAATTTTGCTGCATAGAATAACTAATCTGTCGTCTCCCATATGGTAGGCTGTATGTGATAATCCTTTACCATGTCATTACTGAGGTACCAATGTGTTTTTGATAATAATCTGTAATGCAGTTTAATTACCTCTTAATGTAGCCTTTCTGTCAATTTGAATCACAATGCCAACATCCTGCAAGAATGCAACAACTAAAAGCCAAGTTGAGCTCTTCAACCTGTGATCCAGGACATCTGGACAGAAAGGAAACATACTGTGCCTTTCCTTAGACAAGGTGGCCTGCACACTGAGTATGTGAGGTGTGAGCTTTGCCTTCAGACAATTAGTGAACATAATCTGTACAGATTGATCATGGGGAGGTCATGCCATATGGGGTGACCTTGTGCTTGTGATACCGCTGTGAAAGCATCGCCTTGTTGTGTTGACGGCCTGATTAAAGTCATTTAGCAGCATAACTGGCACCTGTGAGAAAAGGCCTTGACTTTCTTTGCTGTTATACAACAGTCATCAGTCCGAGTAACTGAGGTGGATGAAAAGAAGGACAGGGATTCAATAGCATTGTATCAAATTCAAATCTTTTATTTCCTCATTTACTTTGGTTACTAAGTTACTAAAAATTAACTATAGCCACATGATGTCAAATCCCAGTAGTCTGCAGAAGCGCTAGTTTAAGTGCCTAATCAACGTTCGCCTGTACCTTGAACCTTAAAATGAGATGAGCAACATAATAAATGAAATGTTGATTCAATGTGTCCAACTGTACCTCACAGGAAATTGTGGATTTGTTAACAACAGTGAGTCGGTCTGTGCAAACATGCAGGTAGTGTCAAGGCTTACAAAGTGTGAACATATCAGATATCAGGAAGCATTGGAATATGTAGGTAATACAGCTAAGAGTTGAGTTAGTTCCTGTAACTAAATGCACTTTTATTATTTATTTGTAAAGTGATGCTCCGACCGGCGACACGTTAATGGATATCTTTGTCAATTAGCTGTAATGTCTATATGCGCATAATTAAACTGCATCGGCTGCAGCGTTGTTGCTATGCTAGCCATTATCATCTGCTCTAAGGAGTCTTTTTTGAGTTCTTGACTGAAACGCAACAAATAAGGAAGCAGCGACGACTCCCAGGCAACCAACAATCAGACAAAATTCACTATAATAAGGTTCAATAATAAAGATACTGTCTCGTCATTTTCAGGTCAGAGAGCCCTGGAATGTAATTGTTCTTGTTCTTTTTATAGATATTTAATATAATTGTTATGGTATTATTTCCAGACCGTATAAAACATGTATGTTACGTTGTAATGTGTGATTATTATCTGTCAGTAAGTACAACTCATCCACCATGTTTATGTACTGATTATTCTAAATGAAATGTGTTGCTTGTGAAGCTCATTTTGTGTGTTGATTGCTCCAAAGTTAGTTTCACTCTTACATAAAGTGTCTGCGAGAGGTCGACAGAATGATCGTAATAATAAATATATACGTTTTCCCAGCAACGGGGCTCATAGACTTCAGAATATTACCTCCGACCCCCCGTCTGACGAGGCAATAATGTGAGGACTGTGAGCTGCCTCAGGGGGCCTGATTGAAAACATATTGGATGGTAGGAATGTGCAGTGCGCTTATGAAAACAAACCTGTGTGTTATGAATAAATGTGAGAGCCCGGTGTCAAACTGAGTCACCCGCTTACATAAAAAAGTGACTGAATGGAACAAATATTGCAAATACTTTTTGGAAAAAAAAGATAAAAAAAAATGAATGCCTTAGAAGATATCACAAATAAATAAATAGAGCTGGACGTTTGCTAACATGACGATGTGACATTGAATGCACCAGTTCAATGTCACAGCATCATCCGAAAGGAAGGAAAACATGGAGCTCTATAAATGAAAAATGAAATGAATATGTGTGTGTGTGTGTGTGAGAGAGCGAGTGTGGGTGGATGAGTCAAAGAACGCCACTGCTCTTCCTCCTCTCTCTTTGAATCCATCTAGCGGTTACACAAGACGCCCCCCTGTGAATGAGACTGTGGATGTGCTCATGCATCATCATTTCACTGGGTTGTTTTACATCTACTCTGAAAAGACATCATACCTTATTTTCCCCGTTTCATCTTGTCTGTCACACCGTCTTAGAGGTTCCTGGGGGTCAAATGCAGGTGTGTGTGTGTGTGTGTGTGTGTTTGTTTGTGTGTCCCACCACCTTTGGGTTGTTTTGTCCTTATGATAAAAAAAAAAAGGCAACAGATCCAGAAATGAAATAGTCTGGTTTTAGTGCCTCCTAGTGAAAGGATACTGGAATTATGTTGAATGATTGGGCTTAGATTATCACATTAATGCACCTAAAACCAGGATTGTTTCATTTTTCTACAAACAAGAATAACCTGTAGATGTTACAGTGTGTTTCTGGTGGTCGAGACTGTCTGCACAAGTGAAGTACTGTGTTTGTCCCGCAGTATGACCCATATTAACATTAGGGGGGAAAGTCGCCATAACATGAGAAATATTACACATCTATACTGACCAGTTTCAATATTTTCCACTTTGTTCTCAGCCCTGCCTTTGGTATTCAAAGGGGATCTCTCTACTACCTTCACCATCGTGTTCCTCCAGATTGAACAGCGTGATTATAATTAGATGGTGTAGTTTCTGCTAAAGGTCACATAGTTCTGGAGGAGGGATTAGCACGCCGTGTGTTTTTTTCACAACAATGTGTAATCCGTCATGTGTGTGTACATCTAAACAGGCTCCTTTGCAGACCAAAGGAGGTAAGATCGGTTTAGATTACACTGTGAAGAGCTTCACCTCTTTGACTTTGTCTCTTTGCTGTCGTTTTGTTGTCAATTTTTGACACAGCCAATAGGCCATTTTCAGGCCCTGGTGTTTATACAAAGATTAATGTGGATCAGACAGCATGTCTTTTTGATCAGATGGCGCTGCAGAGCACTTATGGTGCCTGGTTAAGTAGGTACTATCGCCTTATGCCCGGCCCACATTGAGCCTTTACACTGCAGACTAACAGTCACTACACAGCTTAAGTCTGTGACCTGGCCTGTC
>CAAKHC010001264.1:26599-39711 GCA_901007825.1 Macroramphosus scolopax
CATTTGCTCTGTCAGCATTTAAAAGAAATAAACCGTAGAATATAACACACTGACTTTAGCAGATGGTTTTCAAGGACAGAACCAGAGAGAGAAAGCGAGAGGAGCTGGGTTAGACTCAACCTGTCCTTTCTCTCTTGGCTCCTCTCACTCTCTCTTCCCAGGTTGGCCATTAGAAATCTAGATAATAGGTGGGAACCTCCCCCTGCTCTGCCTGGGAGTGTTCTGGGATAATAGCATCAGGGACACCTAGTACCATCAAACAGAGGACATACAGGCACAGGGAAGTAGGCTGGAAACTGGAGAGATCAGGCAGTCATGGCACACAAACATGGGCACGGGAGAGAAAGGGTGAGTCGCTACTAATGCATCACTGGGAACTCATCCAGCTTACTTACTCTTAAAGGTACTGCATATCTCACCCACGGATGAGCCAGAGTTGCTTTTGGCATGCCACAAGTTTTCTGTCTTCTTTTACTGGCTGAGTAGTTTTCTTCTTCTCCAACGTAGCAGACCACATTGAAATGTTTTCTTTGACTTGCGACAGAACTGTTTCACTGATGCAGGTGGAAGTACGATCCCGTCCTTAATCACACAATTCATAATCTGAGATAGTCGGTGTGTGAGAAACAGAATGCTCAGTGCCGCTGAGTAATTCAGCAATAATCAGATTAACCTCTTGTGTCTCTTATTGCTGGGAAGCAAAAGAGAAGGATTCTCTGGTTTTATTGAAGAACAATGCAGCAAGTCAAAGGACTGTGAAAAAAACCTGAGTCCTCCAAACTGATGCAAAACTAACACTAACAAACGTGTGTGAGATCGAGCACATTCTGATTTGTGAAAACAGAGACATGCAGAGATCTCCTCAGCTCAGTGTCTCGCGAGCCTCTTGAGTTTCTCAATAGTGAAACAGAAGTTTCTTCAAGCCCAGGTGTGATCGCCCACGGAGAAACTGCTTTTTAAGATGTTGTGAATAAGTGAATAAAGTCACCATTATTTACGCTATTACCATCACAGTGTTTGTAATTTCATAAGGAATTTTAAATTAACTGCAACATTTTTAAACCTGCCACTGAAAATCCTACAATCTCTCTCTGGGATTATAATCAATATATAATGTTTCTTTATGACTGATTATATATATTATATTGTATATGTATATACAAGTAGGTGGTTGCTGTATGGCCACATTAATATTTGAAGGCCTCAGCCAATCTCAGTTATACTAATATTTGTGAGGTACCAAGTCAAAGACTCCGACAACTTCAGAAAGAAAATGATCCTTTCAGTGGAAAATGTTTCTTTGCATTTATTAGTGCTTCACTGTTGTGTCATTAAACCAGCAACCTTCAACATCATGATCATAAAGTATACCTTTAATGTTCCGTAATATTCTGTGCACATCAAATCTTCCCTGCCTCACTGTTGTCAGTCTGACATTCATAAGTTTCCGGATTTATCATCTGTGTGTTGTGTCAACTCTGCTGGCCTGCACGTTAGTTTTTAGTCCAAACACATTCTATGGACATCTAAAATACAAGAACTAGGAAATCCCACATCGTTGCCACGATATGTGAGAGGATTGATCATTGCAGCTGAGTGAACAAGGCTGAACAGAACGTTTACCCATAAGGGGCTTAATATAACACCAAGACAACATTTATTGTAGAATTATAGACGCTAAAAATGTCTAAGCAGCAGATTTCACCGCTCTTAATCTGTAAAAACAAGGTAAGATGTCAATTTACAACATTCATATTATGAAAACTTACTGCAGAACATTTTCTCTGAAGAGCCACGATAATGACAGAATGAATGCATACAGGGAGGAACACAAGAAGAGATAGTTAGAGAATCGTCTCAAGGCTCTACTGCATTTCCATTTTGAAAGACCACTTCTGCATAATTGGATGTTTTGACATTATGCAATATTCTGAGAGAGACAGGAGTTTACATACTAAATGCCACCGACCACAAAGACATGTAGGATTTCTTGGAAAGGCACAAAAAGAAGTATAATTTGTACGTTAGCTAATAGTCTAATACCACTTCGTACCTTAAGAGGGAGTAGGTGAGCCACTGTAGCACGAAGGACCTGCAGCTGTACCACAGGGCTGCTCCTATACTCATGGAGTAACTACCTCTCCGTCTCCGGAGCTCTTCACCCAGCAGCGCTGGCGAAAAGGGGACGATACGTGGGCCCTTTTGCATTCTGTTATGTCGCTCTACACAAAGTTTAAGACCGTAAGCTAGATTTGGAATGTAAATCGAAGCGAGCTTCACCCTAAGGAAATAAGCAACTCCTCCTTTCTTACAATAAGAGGTGGACACCCCAACCTTCTGATTATATGTCCCCCCCCTATTGGTTTGGAGTGTCAAGAATGAAGTGCAAGCTTTGCTGGGCAACATGTGACCCTGTGCAGAACCAGTCTCTTTCTAATGGACCCATTTATTGACATTGTGAGGTGTACGCAAATAGAAACCTCTCCTCAATCTGTCTGGGCTTCTTTGAGCATGAATATAAGGAATCGCGAGTGTCCAAACTGACCTAGTTTACTGAAGAACCGTAGCGTAAGTTCACCGTTCTAATGCAGCCTGTGGATTAGTCAGATCTAATAGTAAGTCTTAATGCAGCCTGTAAAGCCTAATTAAACCACATTTACAATAGGCGTGGACTGTTATTCAGTAACTGAACGATATTGGACCAACTTCTTATTCTTTCCCCAAATATTGGTCAGTTGATATTTACATCTCTGTTAAAGGCTCGTCTAAAAATAGTCCAACTAGCTGTGTGCTAATTCGCTTCATGTGTCTCCATGTCTTTTATCCTGGGCCCTTTGAAGGGGCTGGGTTGACATGATGAACCGCACCAACAACTGGTGCCTGTGTTTCTGTACAAAAGCATGAATCACAGAGCAGGACAGAGCGTCAGCGCACTCTTCCTGATCCACCTGTGATTTACTGTAAGAAGCTCAGCTGGTTTTTAGCTTTGAAAGGACATTCAGATAGAAGAAAGGGTCCAAATATGTACTAAAAGACTGTGAACACGTTATATAAAGCACATGAATGAGAGTGTTTACACATTTAATGTGTTCGATGATGCTGTTCGTTCCTCAGTCTTTCTTGCTCGGCTGATGTCATTGTTGACACTCCGTCTGAGTATACTGATGGAAATTCCTAACACAAAGTGAGTAATGGGTTTCATGTTAACGCCGTGCAACATTTTCTCCTGGTTCTCTCCAGATCCAGTTTGCAAACACAGAGGACAAACAGGAGTTCAGCAAATACCCGACCAAGGCGGGCCGGCGCTCCCTCTCTCGGTCCATCTCGCAGTCGTCCACAGACAGCTACAGCTCAGGTACTGCTCATCTGAAAGTTTCATTCCACTTCTACGAGACGTTTTCTCTGCATTTGACCTGCCTGTAGGTAGTAAACATGCACAAGCGTACACACAGTGAACACACGCCAGAGCAGCCAGCAAATTAGCGCTGCTCCAGGATCGGTACCATGCAAATAAATGCTGTTGCTAATGAAGATCATTATTAGCAGCTCATAAGCATGCATATAAACACATACACACACACTTTACACTCTTGTTTTGCAATAAACACAGAGTTTGTATGCACTCACACACACGGGGAACACGGGCTCAACCCCAAACACACAAAGGATGTGAAGTATATATTTCATAATTGGTTCTTTTGTACGTTTCTCCACAATGGTATTTTTTCCCCCCCCAGCTGCTTCCTACACCGACAGCTCTGATGATGAAACCTCCCCCCGAGACAAAGCCCAGGTCAACACCAACGGCAGCAGTGACTTCTGTGTGAAGAACATCAAGCAGGCTGAATTTGGCCGTCGTGAAATTGAAATAGCAGAACAAGGTATATGTGGTCTTATTGATTTCCCTAACAGATGCAATCATGCACGTGCCGAATCAATCTAAAATGTATTCAGTGATACATTCTATTAAGAGACAAAACAATTTATACAAGTGTCACATTTTTCATTCCTGATAGATAAAAATCTGGCATCTGTGTTGATGGTCAGGCTTCATTAGAGACTCTTCCTGATTTCACACTAGTTTCTGGCCCAACGTTGGCGCGTGACAACATCATTCTGGAAACGTTAGCTGGACTCACTCTCACGATTCTGTTTACCACAATTTTCCGGTACCTCCTCTACCAACTCAGGCATACATTTCACTGCCAACTGGCTGCGATTCACCTGCACTCTGTTCCATCTGGCTCGCTGTTTACATTGACCATGTGCGTAATAAGTAGGTTTGATTGTTTGACAACGCTTCTTCAAGCTCAAACCTTGGCAGGAACAGCTGTCACTGTCAATTGGTCTCCACACATATAACGTGGAGAAACGGGCTGTTCTCCTTTTCAAAATGGTACATCAGTCTTCTCTCTGGCGAAACAAGAACCTGAACTTTATGTCCTGTCAACCTCGACTAACTTGCGCTCAATCTGTTGACTCCCCAGACATGTCTGCCCTGATCTCCCTGAGGAAGAGAGCCCAGGGGGAGAAGCCACTGGCTGGGGCGAAGATAGTGGGCTGCACCCACATCACTGCCCAGACTGCAGTATGACCTCTTCTCCTCTTCACTCTGCATTACTGTGACACAGTGAATGTTACCTGCCTCTTTACATTGGACATCCTTCCCTCTCAGGTGCTGATTGAGACTCTGGTAGCTCTGGGGGCCCAGTGCCGCTGGACTGCCTGTAACATCTACTCCACTCAGAACGAGGTGGCTGCTGCTCTTGCTGAGACAGGTAACATCCACTCATCTCCTAGCTCAGTGTTACATGCAAGGTTGTTTTACAGCTAAATCTGTTTGGAATTCCTTTCCTTCTCCTTTCCATTACCTGTGTATGTTCCATGTCCTGCAGGAGTCCCCGTATTTGCATGGAAGGGTGAGTCAGAGGACGACTTCTGGTGGTGCATCGATCGCTGTGTCAACACAGAGGGCTGGCAGGCCAATATGGTAACAACTTGACCCTCCCATGATTGGTTCTATTCTATGTATTTCTCCTATCATAGTGTGGGTTTATATGTCAGTTTATCTTTGCTGCTGTCACCCCTGATTTATTCCTCTTAGATCTTGGACGATGGTGGAGATTTAACCCACTGGGTTTACAAGAAGTACCCCAGTGTCTTCAAGAAGGTCCGGGGTATTGTAGAGGAGAGTGTTACCGGCGTCCATCGGTGAGCAGAGCTTTTAAAACCTGACTGTTTCTTATCGTCCTATGATTGTCACATCTCAGTCAGGGGCCGGTAACGGTGTCTGTGGCACAGCTCATGCAGCATAATGGACTGTGACTAATATAGACAGTGGAAATACTTTTATTCATTGGCATTGGTCAAATTCTTTGACGTATTTGCACTTTATTTTGTAGGATAGTTTCTTTAAACGGTTCTGTTTGCCCTATAAAACTAGAAGGAGAAGGGATTAAGCCCTTTCTTCCATGAAGTGTTTACATTGTTCTGTTAGCTGTTGCTGGAAGCAAACCAAAGCTTCCTGATGTGTGATATACTGTCGAAGAGCAACCAGCCTCAAAGTCACTTATATAAGTCATATCAGTAGAAATATGCCCCGACACCATAAACTGAAAAGGTCACTTGGCTGGAGCGTGTTTGAAAAAAAACGTGGCAACCGGACTGCAGGTCACAGCAGCTGTGCATGTTCAACTCTCAGCGGGATCAATTAGTCAGACGCTCTGGACAGGGGAAGGTCACACAGGATTGGCGCTCGGTTCTGTGCGTGTGTGTTCTGTGTGCAAATCAGTCTGAATGCGCCTCCTGATGTCTTCTCAGATTGTACCAGCTATCCAAGGCTGGCAAGCTCTGCGTCCCTGCGATGAATGTCAACGACTCCGTCACCAAGCAGAAGTTTGACAACCTCTACTGCTGCCGTGAATCGATCCTGGATGGGTGAGAAGAAGAACGCAGCTCCCACTGCTCAAAGGCCAGAAAGCCTTTGTTGCTGTTTCTCTTGATCATCGTAAGACTTGCTGCAATCAAAGTGTCTTTTTCTCTGTGTCTCCCAGCTTGAAGAGGACCACGGATATAATGTTTGGAGGCAAACAAGTCGTCGTGTGTGGTTACGGAGAGGTAAATCATTCTTCTGATTTAAAAAGTCACATGACACATGGCATGACCCAGTTTTCAACTGGTGCTGTCGACCTGTTTATATCTGCATGTAGATCTCTGTTTGATGAGGAATTGTACTGGTGTGTAGGTGGGGAAAGGCTGCTGCACTGCTCTTAAGGCCCTCGGAGCCATCGTGTGCATCACAGAGATCGACCCCATCTGTGCCCTGCAGGGATGGTGAGTGACTAACCACCACTCGATACTGTTACATCAATCTCCTACATGTGCTTTTGTCTCTTTGCTGTGTGTCAAATCATTTGCCAGAAGGACTTTATTTAATTTTTTAAGCTGTTCTCACTCTGTTTGTGTTTGTTAAACTGACGAAATATCTGTTTGTGTCCTCACACAGCATGGACGGCTTCCGTGTGGTCAAGCTGAGCGAGGTCATCCGGCAGATGGACGTTGTGATTACTTGCACTGGTACTGTGCCCACGCGGTGACATCCATTACTAATGCTTTGATACTCAGAATGTTTGAAATGCACGCTTCATTTAAATATCCCGGTTAAGGTGCCTGTGAAACCAGATACATCATCTAGATGCTAACATGTTTATTTGTCCATATCAAACATCATACCCATCTTGTTCATACATAGGCAACAAGAATGTTGTTACCAGAGAACAGCTGGACCGAATGAAGAACGGCTGCGTCGTCTGCAACATGGGACATTCCAATACTGAGATTGACGTGGTAATGTCTTTGTCTGTTAAATATTTGCTTCATTTTCTCATGCAACTTGTAATGTATCATTCGGTTGTAGGGCTGACCTGTCTTTTATCCTCTCCAGGCGAGTCTGCGCAGCCCCGAGCTGACCTGGGAGAGGGTGCGCTCTCAGGTTGACCACATCATCTGGCCTGATGGGAAGAGAGTCGTGCTTCTGGCTGAGGTAATGTTTAGTGCCTCACTGGATATCACAGCTGTTAGACCGCTCAGATAACAGCTAATAGGGGCTCTGTGGTTCCTTTAGTAGCTAAATACCACACAGTGTATGTTATAGTTGCTGTTGATTCAGTTTGTGTTCATCTCTGTTTGTTATGTATCAGCTTTATGTACATTTCCATTTATACCAATACTCTGTTCATCCCCAGGGTCGCCTCCTAAATCTGAGCTGCTCCACCGTGCCTACGTTTGTGTTGTCCATCACTGCTACAACTCAGGTTAGTAGTTCTGTCCTCCCCTGAAGGTGAAGCGAGTGTCAACACACTACTGGTGTCCGTATATTTATGTTCCTGGCCTCCTTTGTGTCTGTAGGCCTTGGCCTTGATTGAGTTGTTCAACGCTCCGGAGGGACGTTACAAACAGGATGTGTATCTCCTGCCCAAGAAGATGGGTAAGAGCCAACGTTATCTACATGAAAACTATGATTCAATCGCAGATTTAGTGAAATAATTATCATAGAAAGACGAATAACAAGCGTACTAGAAGTACTTTCAAAAGCTCTCCGTACTTGTGTTGCACAGTGTTGCCCCCCTGTGACTGAACTTAAAACTGCATCATCCAGCAAAAAGTTTTTTTTTTTACATTAGATCAAATGTCAATCCAGAAAGTTTGGGTTGTAAATCTGTGTCTTTCTTCCAGATGAGTATGTGGCCAGTTTGCACCTGCCAAACTTTGACGCCCACCTGACTGAGCTGTCTGACGAGCAGGCCAAGTACATGGGCCTCAACAAGAACGGCCCCTTCAAACCGAATTACTACAGGTCGGTGTTCCCTATATTTGATCCCTACTTGTCAGTTTAAAATGTTTTTTAAAAATCCCACGTGTACGATAACATTCTTACTTTGTTCCCAGGTATTAATGAGAGCGTCTGACGGCGTGATCGTCCACACACACTTTGCCCTGGGATGAACAGAGATATCTATTTTATTTTCTAAATTGCTACAAAATGGAGGAATTATTTTACTGATGCTGGATGTAACTTATTAATAACACTTCAGACGTAGTGTTAAATATGAAAAAAAAAATAGGATGTGTAGGAAACATATAAAGTATAACCAACTAGCATATTACATGTCTCGTCACGTATTTTAACAAGGACCTGCTTGCATGCTTTCGTGTGTAAGTACTTTTAGTTGCTACTGCTCATGTTACTAGATCACCACGTTGATTTGTTTGTTTGCACAGTGCCAAATTATGGCTGTAAAAATGGAACACAAGATTTATATGTTTTTCGTCAACGGCATCTAATGTTATGAGTACATTCCATGGGCCAGCGGTTCGGACTGAGCCAAGACAAACTATGTATAACAATGTACATTATTTTAGAAATGTTTTGTTTGATGTGCGTTAATAATCACATTGAATGGTATCTGCATACATGCCCTAAAAGGTACCGTCCAGTCATGGTTTTGTTGCAGGGAGGATCTTTGACGCTTGTTATATAAACACTGTGAGTCCATTTGAGGAATGTGACGCAGAAGAACATTTCAGACTGATGAGTGATCCAAAAAAAAAACCCAATCAATTTATTAACATCATATTAAGATGTTACGTTATATCTCAGCTTATGTTAAATACATCAGTATTCACAAAAGGTTGAGGAGAAGGAGCCAGGAAGACATTTTCAAACCACACTCTCATAACAAATTTCCATTTGCTCACTGAAATTCCAGCTGAAGTGTGTCACCGAAGAGCAGCGTGCTCGGCCCCTAATGTGTTTTGACTGGATAATACCTTTATGGCCGTGGTATGAATGTGCCTTTTAAATCATTTACAACAAGTAAATATCTGCACTGACCTTATTTAACTGAACATTCCTTTTGGTAAAAACTCCATCTGTCATTGGTACATTTATTGTCTTCCTTCCACTGCTTCTGGTATTAATTCTACTGTATGAGCTATATATTCAGAGAAGATATTAGACCTCCACTTTGCCATATGTTTTTCACTGTCTTAATTTGATCCAACAGGGACACCTGAAGTAATATTTGTGTTATCAAAATGCATACATGTATACTATGTAAAAGAATGCGTTAAATCAGCAATAAAGCAAGTTCTTTTAACAGAGCAAGGTAACTTCAAACAAGTCTCAGTGTGTTTGTACCACAAAACCAGAATAAAAAGAGACCTTATTGGTTCGGTGCTGTCATGTTTTCTAGTATTTTGTGGATAAAGATAACATTCATGGGTGCTAACACTTCCACATACCTCCCTGAATGAGCCTTACCGCTACGTTGTGTTCCCTCGCAGTCACACTGGCTGAGCGTCAAACTGCTGTCACATTCTGGAATATTCAATTGCTCTCTCGTGCACCGGGCCGGCTGCGTTGGTTGCTAATATTAACAGTTGAGTCACAGAGCTTAGGAGGGAAGGGGGTGTGGGGAGGTGGCTGGGATGATTCTGGAAACCTGCTTATCGCTATATAAGCAACGGGCCCGAGTCAGTCCACATGAGTTTCTGAAGAAGCACAAAGAGGCAAAAGCTGACGCAAAGGACGCGACCTAAGAAGACTGTGAGATCCTTCAACGCCTTTGAGCAACAGAGAGTTTAAAACAGAGTAAGTAGAAATTGCATCTGATAATGCTTTTGAATCTTTATGTTGTGAGGTTAAACGGTGCCTCTTCATCATTTATTTAATCCTCTTGTTCCTCTTTAAAAAAATCGGTTTTGCTTCAGTAACTTGATGTAATAGTGTCTCAGTGTCTATTTACCTGGTCATCATAGGAACATATGGAGTTGACAACAGGTTTGTTGTATGATGCTTCCTAGCTTTTTATCAGCAGTATAAACATTAATAATAATTTCCAATCACTTCATTGGTTATCTGTTTTTAGCAGTTACCATCAAAAATATAAATGTGAGGTTTCCTTCATTTTTGTAGGAACACTGAACAAGATGTCTTCAGCAAAGGGAACATCTATCGGCATTGATCTGGGCACCACATACTCGTGTGTTGGTGTTTTCCAGCATGGCAAAGTGGAGATTATTGCCAATGATCAGGGCAACAGGACCACTCCCAGCTATGTGGCCTTCACCGACACAGAGAGGCTGATCGGGGATGCTGCCAAGAACCAGGTCGCTATGAACCCCACCAACACGATCTTCGATGCAAAGAGGCTCATTGGGAGGAAGTTTAATGACCCAGTTGTCCAAGCTGACATGAAACTCTGGCCTTTCAAAGTGATCAGTGATAATGGGAAGCCCAAAGTCCAGGTGGAGTATAAAGGGGAGACCAAGTCTTTCTATCCAGAGGAAATCTCCTCTATGGTTCTGATTAAAATGAAGGAGGTGGCCGAGGCCTTCCTGGGACAAAGAGTGTCCAATGCTGTCATCACAGTTCCAGCTTATTTCAATGACTCGCAGAGGCAGGCGACCAAGGACGCCGGGGTGATCTCTGGGCTGAATGTCCTGAGGATCATCAACGAGCCCACAGCCGCAGCTATCGCCTACGGTCTAGATAAAGGTAAAAGAGGAGAGCGAGATGTTCTCATCTTTGATCTAGGCGGAGGCACCTTTGACGTGTCCATCCTGACTATTGAGGACGGCATCTTTGAAGTGAAAGCCACCGCAGGGGACACGCACCTCGGAGGGGAGGATTTTGACAACCGATTGGTGGGTCACTTTGTAGAGGAGTTTAGAAGAAAACACAAGAAGGACATCAGCCAGAATAAGAGAGCAGTGAGGAGACTGCGTACAGCTTGTGAGAGAGCAAAGAGAACCTTGTCCTCCAGCACCCAGGCCAGCATTGAGATCGACTCCCTGTTTGAGGGCATTGATTTCTACACATCTATTACGAGGGCACGCTTTGAGGAGCTCAACTCTGAGCTCTTCAGGGGTACACTGGAGCCAGTTGAGAAGGCCCTGAAAGATGCCAAGATGGATAAGTCCAAGATCGATGATATCGTCCTGGTTGGTGGCTCCACAAGAATTCCTAAAATCCAGAAACTCTTGCAGGACTTCTTTAATGGTCGAGAACTAAACAAGAGCATCAACCCAGATGAAGCGGTGGCATACGGCGCAGCAGTGCAGGGGGCAATCCTCATGGGTGACACCTCAGAGAACGTCCAAGATGTGCTGCTGCTGGACGTGGCTCCCCTGTCTCTGGGTATTGAGACGGCAGGTGGGGTTATGACACCTCTCATCAAACGCAACACCACCATCCCCACCAAGCAGACCCAGATCTTCTCCACATACTCAGACAACCAGCCAGGCGTCCTCATTCAGGTGTATGAGGGTGAGAGAGCCATGACCAAGGACAACAACCTACTTGGCAAGTTTGAGCTCGCAGGCATCCCTCCTGCTCCCAGAGGTGTACCGCAGGTGGAGGTAACATTCGACATTGATGCCAACGGCATTCTGAACGTATCTGCAATGGACAAAAGCACAGGCAAAGAAAACAAAATCACCATAACCAACGACAAGGGTCGCCTCAGCAAAGAGGAGATAGAACGGATGGTACAGAGTGCCGAGAAGTACAAGGCTGACGATGACCTGCAGAGGGAGAAGATCGCGGCAAAGAACTCACTTGAGTCCTACACTTACAACCTGAAGAGTAGTGTCGAGGATGAGAGTATGAAAGCAAAGATTAGCGATGAGGATAAAAAGCTGGTCATTGACAAGTGCAAACAGACAATCTCCTGGATGGAGAACAACCAGCTCGCTGAGAAAGACGAGTATGAGCATCAGCAGAAAGAACTAGAGAGGGTCTGCAAGCCGATTGTAACCAAGCTGCACCAGGGAGCTGCACCATCCGGAGGCTGCAGCAGCCAGACAAGAGGAGGCTCCAAGGGCCCGACTATTGAGGAAGTGGACTGAATCGAGTAACATCAAGTGATGACGCTGTTTCATGTTGACTGAAATACTTACATCATATCGATGTTGTTTGGTTCCGCAAATTCTGTTATCTCACAATTGTTTCTTGATTTTCACAGAGCTTGTTTGAAATATCTTTGCCAAATAATTAGGCTGCATTGCCATTCTGTTTCCCATCATTCAGTCATGAATGACACAAATCTTCAATACGTTTCAGAGGCCTGGAAACAGGCTGCTTCTTATCCAAATAAACTGACAAGCTCATCATCAATATGTAAAGTGGATGTTCCTGAATTTATAAAAAAAAATACAGAGAAATAAAGGAAAAGAAATTCAGATTGTGCGTATTCTAGTCTTACTATACACACTGATGTTTGATCAAGGCATGCTGGGTCAGATTCCAGTGGGCCTTAATGGGAATAAACATGGGAAAAGTTTGATTGATAAACTAGGAATGCACCGGGAGAGCACAGACACAGGTCAAATAGGTACTCAACAGTCTATGAAGTGCATGTAATACAATGTTAATGAAAATAAAACATATTCAATTAAAAAATATGAAATTGGCAACTCAAGCAAGGACTTAATTACTTAATTAGAACTGCAGTTAAAATAATGTAACGTGACAATTGGCTCTGGAAAATTAGTTCACTGAAGTTACTTTTACTTTTCTCATAAAAGCATCCACTAGGTGGCAGTATTATATTGCGTCATGAGTTTTGTGAACACCAGGCCTCACAGCTACCTGTTGGATCAGACTTTACAGAGGCTCAGTAATAATAGTTCTGGAAATGACCCGAAAATCCCTTTAGAGTCTGCAGGGCACTGCTGAGAGGTCACTTATATTTGCATATTACGACGAGAAGCCTCAGCTGCAAATCACTATGAATGATTGTGCAGCTGAGCTTCAAGTGCAACATATTCCTCCAGTCTTTCTTCTCAATTTGTGCGAATGTTCCTGACACTTGCACTTGTAGAAGAGGACACGTCATTAACACACGTTCACACATGCAACGATGGAATAAAAGGTGCAAAACAATCCAAATATTCTGCTAAGGACCCCTTGCATTTACACACACACACAGACACAGAGACACACAGACACATAAACACACACACACACTCACACACAGACAAACAGACACACACACACACCTCATCATCAGTCTTCTAATTAGAGGGAGTGGTTCAACAATGCGCCAACC